>BMAO01017576.1:0-16294 GCA_019973975.1 Trichonephila clavata
TCGATTCTAATAGGGAAATTCGTATGAAAGGTTATATTGCAAAAGTTTAACAATTTTTTCACCGGCTTCGCATTGATAAAATAATAGATAAAGGAAATAAAACATTAAAAAAATCAACTATGTTATTATTATTCCGTTTATTCATGCAAGATAATACTTTTCATTCTTCGACGATTTTGGAAATTGCATAGCAAATATAAATATAAAATTAAGAAATTTTGAATGTATATTGTTTGAGAAGAATGTTTAAAATTAAATTCTTCTCAAATGTCTTCGTGTCTCTACATATAAAATATTTATTTTCAACGGTGTCTCTCTTTTCTAAAACTGGATCTATTTCAGTGGAGGAATCATACTTGATGTTATACTCTTCATCATTTGATTTGTTCTCATCATAAACACGAAGAGAATTTCTTCATCCGAAAATACTGTTGTACTGTATCTATTAAATTACTTAAATATCACATTTCTTCATCATAACTACAATAATACGCCATAGCATATCGAAAATTTGAAACGTGCTCATGCATTCAGAACTGTAAAGGTGATCCACGCGCAGGGATGACATAACCGAAGAGACGATAACCGAAAATATATATTAAGAACTGCCTACAAACTAAGGCCCCTCAAAGGATATGACCTTAAAGTCAACTACACGAGAAACTATCCATTTTCCAAAAAAAGTTTAGAAAGAGTTTTGAAAGAAGTTAGACGGTGGGTATGACACATCCTGCGCGAGAAGTGCCGAGATTATGGAATAAATAGAATGATATACTTGAATGTAAGTCAGAATTAGCTTAAATTGTACTTTTTTATGTTTATTGTGAAGATATTTTTTTAATTAAATAAATAACTAAGTGTATGTACATTTTGAAAATAAGAAGAAAAAAAAACTTAACAAAATAGGAATTAACTGCTCTTAATTTTAATATTAAATAGTCCTTTTCCTTTCTCTCTATAAAAATATTTGAAACGAAAATGTATATTGAATAATATTCAAGAAAGAGTATACCCACAAGGTTCTTCCTAAATCTCAGTATCAATATTTGATCTTAATAATCATCGTGACGTAATTTTTATCAACTTTCCAGCACTGAAAATATAATGCATGTCAAAGTAATTCAATCAATAATTTTTATTTGCTTTTTAGAAGTTTACACTGGATTACAGTTCCCAAATATGTACAAAAAAAGGTGAAAAAAATGCGAAGATAAATTATACTGTGTCATCCAAAAAGCGCGAGATTTACCGAATCAAAATAAGAAAATAAAACTTATAAATATTACATAGGTCGCTTTTGCTGGTTGCAGGATGTTTACCTAACCCAATACTACGGCGACAGGTGTGGAATTCCCCGTACAGCAATTCATCAATTTCTACTTTCTTCAGTGTGCAATGCCTTTCTCTCTTTTTACTTCAGTCTTGTTTGCAGATATTTTTCTTTCAAGTAGAATGCATTCATTCTTGCCTTGGGCTCAGAGACCCACTGGTCCTGAAGAACTTATCGACATTTTTATTTTATTTTGTCTTTTCCTTTTTTCTTTCTTTTTTTGAAATTGCATTTCTGAATATGTGGAGAGAAGTGGGGTGAAGAGAAGCGATATCTTCATTTTAAAGTGCAAAGTAATGTTGAAAATCTTTTTTTTCAATGAGTCATAAATATTAAATTCGCTACTCTTTGTAAACTCGATAAGTTTTTGATATATTATTCATCGGGCAATCGTGAATCATTTACTAGGTTATCACCTAGGACACGTTTGGGACTAAACAGGAAAGATTTTTTAACAAGCTTGCTAGTAAATAATTAGTTTTGGAAAACAAATGCTACGCGTGTGGATAATTAGATTATTTTGGAACGTAAATTTTTATCAGTGCTTGAATAAGATTTTTTAAAAGATAATACACATAAAATGTCTTTGAATACAGATTATTGCTAATTTATAAAATTGCACTTCTATTTCTGACACATTAAATGGAAGTTCAATCTTCGTTTTCTCAAAAACACCTTTGTTCAATTAATAGTTCATAAATTTTTTTATATAATTGCACTCATATGTGAATTATTTTTCATATGAATCAAAACACTTCCTCAATTCAAAAAATGTCACCAAATATTGTGTTGGCATTATTATTATTCTTGTGTTCGAACATGCACGGGAAAGACTTTTATTATTTGTTGCATATCGTGGAATTTGGCGATGGCAATTGATTTGACAAAATTGTTCTACGGTTTTATACGTAAGTATTATTTAAGTAACATTAAGTATCATTATTTGAATAAGAATTTTTAATTGTGAATTTTGTTCTCTAAATAATTCGCAGAGGATTTTTAAGGATTGAATATTCAATTTTTCTTTACTGACACGCATTAACATTTTTCTTCTAATATTTAGCAAATTATCTATAACATTGGAAAGCAAACATCAGCCCGTGGGTCCCATACTGCTCACAAAGTTTTCTTTTTTTTTGACCCTCCAAGACAGAAAATCAAATTTTCCGAAAACATTCTCTATATTTGGGTCTACATATATTTCTGAGATTTTTTTTTATTTGAGATCAACGAGAGTAAATACCGATGCAAGTTTGTTTGTATAAACTTCCCAGCTGTGATGAGAATTTTTACAAGTAATCATTCTCCTGATTTAAAAAAAAATCAGTAAAAACGATTGAATACATTTGTTTCATTAAACTGATTCAAAAGTTTAATGTGCTTGTAGCTATGGATGTCATAATATTAGCACATTAAATAAATAAATAATACTACCAAAATTTTATTTAACATATTTAATGATTTTCATTGTAAAATTTTTAACTCTTTTTCAGTTACAACGTCAACTACAGAATGCAATCATTTTAATAAGATTTTGCCATACAGTATGGCCCTCGCAAAAACAATGATCCACTCCTAATCTATAATATCACCACATTTATATTGCTTAGTTGAAAATAACAATATCTTAATTAGTACATGATTTAGGGCTTTAAATACACACACACACCACACACACACACATATATATATATATATATATATATATATATATATATAAGTCTTAGAATTCAGCATTAGATTATATTGAAAAATATTCTTATAACTCTCACCTCTTGAGAAATAATTTCTAAAATTGATGAAGTAGACTTTTCTATTACGCACCCGAAACTCTTCCGCTAAAATGGATTTCTGCAGTACGCATTTTTAGTGGATCTCTTCTCAACAAAATAAACATGACTGCGAAATTTATAGTCTAAGACTCTTAGCTCGAAAATGGAATTTTTTTATCAATAAACCTCTAGCGCCCTTTGACAGTCGATATTCAAAAGATCCATTCTTAGCGGATTTCACTTTAACAAAAGAATCATGTATACCAAATTTATTATTGTAGGTCTAGTAGTTCGAAAATGGCAATTATTTTATGAATTACTCCCCAGTAACTCCCCGCTTCCGGCAGATGAGTCGATTTCAGTAAAATCCATTCTTTATGGTTCTCTATTCAACAAAAGAAACATATCTGACATATTTCAAGTATGTGGGTCCAAAAATTCAATAACAGGATTTTTTCTATAACTCCACTTAACCCGTCGCAACTACTCTTTTGCAAATTCTGTTCTTGGAAGAACTCTACTTCATGAAAGCAGCATGCCTGCCAATTTTCCTGTCGGTAAGTATAATAGTTCGAAAACGGAAATGTTTATCTTTAATCTCCTTAATCCCTCACCTTAAAGCATCTAGGAGTTCAATTTTCGCAAAAATCTCTTTTGTAAAGGACTTCTACTTCATGAAATGAACGTGCTTACCAAATTTCAAGTCTGTACTTCTAACAGTTCAAAAACGGAAGTATTTATATATAGCGATTCTTGAGCCTATGTATCTCCCCTAGGGGGGTCAATTTTCACAAAATTCTTTTTGTATAGGATCTCTGATCCAATAAAAACAGTGCCTAATAATTTTTGAACCTGTACGTCTCATAGTTCAAAAACGGGAATATTGAACTATCACGCCCCTTTAAGAGCAACAATGCCCCTTGGGAGTCAATTTTTGCAAAACTCATTTTGTAGTAGATCTCTTTTCCATGAAAGGTATCTACCTACCAAATTTTTAATCTGTACGTCCAATAGTTTAAAAACGGAAATAGTTATCTATAACGCCTCCTAAGCCCTTGCAACATCCCATAATGGCCGATTTTCGTAAAACATTTTTGCAGCGGATTTCTACTTCATGAAAGGAGCATACCAACCGAATTTCTGTAGCTCAGTGCTTCTCAAACTTTTAATGTTTGTGATCAAATTTTCAATCATAGTTTTCATTGCACCCTCTTCTACAATAGCAATATAATGAATGCAATAAAAATGCACTTTGATGCTAAAGCTACACTACACATTTAATTGTAAGCCATATAACTTATCAAGATAAATGTTAAATTTTGTGTAGGACAAGTTCATGAAACGCACTTCTAATTATTAAGTTTGTTTTTAATGTATTGATATATTTTTTTAAATTTTCGAATGCATTGAGCACAGTACTGATAAATTGATAAGTATATTTAATCATGTAAATGTGTATTTTATTTTTATAATGCCAAATGTATTTAATTTGCTTCCTTCCTGTAAACTAATATTTATTTTAAATATTTGGTTTTCATTTTTTCAATATTACCTCCTCCCCCACATAGGGATATCATGTCCCTAGGGGGCACGCTCTAAAGTTGGAGAAAATCTGCTGTAGCTTCAATAGTTCAAAAACGGGAATATTATCTTTAGCACTGCTTTAGCCTCCGAAACGCCCCTTGGAGTTTAATTTTCCTAAAATCCGTTCTTATAGCGGATCTCTAATCCCTGAAAGGAATATATCTAACAAATTTCAAGTTCCTGAGATATCTTGATGAACGAGTGATTCTTTTTTTATTCTTTATATAAGAGATGTATAATGATTGATCTTCACTGACAACTTTATATACGAAGAATGATTCAAAAGTTTCCGGACTGAACGTATAACGAGGAAAGTTTTTGCAGTAGAGCGACAATGATAACATTTTTGTGTTATTGCATTCTTCCACTGTTCTAAAGAAAGTTTGTTCCAAATTACGCAATCAGTGGCTTGCCAAGGAGTCGTTATTTTTTAGTCGGATTCTCTCGTCAGCGATTGAAAAAATTGCGTTTAATGAGCAGATAATAAATAGTAAATTTTGTGTTCATTTGGGAAAAAGTGCTACGGAGTCTTACGAAATTTTAAAGCATGATAAGGATGTGATACATTATCATGAACGCATGCTTTTGAGTGGCATCAACGTTTTAGAGAAGGCAGAGAAAGTGTCGAAGATAATAAATAATCTGGACGTCCGTAGACTTTCCGCGCCCTTGAAAATATTGAAAAGGTTTCTGCGGCGGTAAGTAAGAACAGGCTTCAAACAATAGCAGAATCAGTTCTGTCATCCTCGGCTACATGTCAATGGATACCGACTGTTTCGTAGTCAACTGTCTTGACGACAAAAATCTCCCGTTTGTACACATATTTGACTGTAACCCCTTACTATTGTAACCCCACTCATGGTCTTAGGGGGAGAAGACCCGAAGTTAAGCAGAGAAAGGACGCAGAAGATGCGTTTCTAACGCTATTCAATAAATATACTTTAAAGTTCAAGTCCATTTGCTCATTTGAGTTCTTTTGTACGACTCCGAACATAGACTAAGGACCTTAACATGCATAGGGTGTGTCAACATATCATTACTCGCATGTTAAACGAAGACCAATCTGCAAATGAAGGTAAAAGTTCATCGCAGGCTGTATTAAAGGACATGGAAAAAAATGGATACCAGAAATGTTTTGATGATCTTTACAAGAGATGCCAAACGTGTGTTGCTACTAAGGGGCTTTATTTCGAAAGAGGAAGTGTCTCAACAATTTAACTAGTAAAATTCTTTTTGAGTTATAGACGTCTGTCGGGAACTTTTGAATCCTAATACGTATAAAATACAAGATGGTGTGGCGGTATCTCAGTAAACCAGTAACAGCCTCCGGACAAGAGTGATCACTTTTGTCTAGTGTTATGTTACGTGCTTACGAACTCATAGGTCGAGGGTTCTAATCTTCCGACATTGGTGACCTTGGCTGAAAAGAAAAACGAAACCTTCTGATGTGTCATGGCGCCATCTACCTGCAAGAAGAGCAAGCAAAGTCGTCAAACCCACTCGACGCAGCATAGTCGTCAGACTCCCTTTACGCAATAGTAATATATCCCACGCTCGCCATAACAACAAATATCTCGTTCGTTCACTGACTCACTGGTAGGACAGTACTGTGGCGGTATCTAAGTAAGACAGTAACAACCACCGGACAAAAGTGATCACTTTTGTCTAGTGGTATGTTACGTGCTTACGAACTCATAGGTCGCGGATTCTTATCTTCCACAAGGGTTACTCCCTACATCATGCCTAACGGAGGACCAAACTCATTGCTTAAACTGTAAAACTGAAAATTACATGTTTTATATAATTCTAAATTTGTATTCTTCTATGTGGCAAAATATAGGCGATACAACTATATGCTGGTATCATAAATGAATTTATTACCGTATCACGAAGAACATTTTTTTATATACAGAGAGAAAATTTCCCTAAATCTAACCTTGCTTACATATAAAAAATTACTCCATCTATCATAAATTAATAACTATTCATGCATATATTTCTGAATAATTTATAAATGCAAAATGCTTCGTTTTAATTTCTGAATTAATGCTCAAACAGTTACTTTTTTATGATGTTGAAGAGTTTAACACGTTATTAATTTCAGATTTTTGCTACCAGCTAATTGCTATTTTTAATAACTACTGAATACAAAAGTGTAAAAAAGTATGTATTAAATTAATTAGCAATTTCAAAACCTTATTTATGAAATTTCAAGCCTTTACACAATATTTCTTATATAAATGAAACAAGATAATTTACTTCTCTCTTTCCTTGAATAAAATTATATAATAATAAAAATTTTGAATTAAGCGTATTGAATAATTTATTGAATATGTTTTTTATTAATGTAATAAATTTTCCCTTATTAATTTCAGATTTTCATGCACAGCTAATTTTTAATAACTAGTGCATGCAAATTTATAGAAGCTTTAAAAATAATTTTAAATATTTTTCATATTTTTTAATTATTATATTAATTAGAATTTTTGATTATATTTTGGTTTTAAAGCTTATAAGAAAAAAATAACTTTATTCGGTGTTTTATGAGTAGGATCAATAACAGGTAATAGTTTATAAAGCTTATTAAAAGTATTTTAATACAAAAAATATACATTTTTAAAATAGCCATTACCTAAATTCTAGAGATATTTTTCTAAAAAAAATGAAACAGGCAGTAATATTGAAATGCATTAGAAAACTTACAATTAATTGCAATATAAATTACTGAAGTTAAACTTTTAAGAAGTATCAAGATTTTGTAGTTACCTTTTATGAACAAAGTATTCAGAAAATGCTACACAAAGGGTAGAAGAGTATATTTTAAGGCACAAACATAATTTTAAATACATTTATAAAACTATCTATTATAAATATTAATTTATAACTTAGCCCATTGATTATATGTTGAAGAAACACATCAATAGCACAAACATCAATAACATGAGAGTTGGTTGAATATTAAAATTCTAAAAAATGAATGATAAAATAATATATTTACTTTAATTTTCTTCTTATAACTTCAAATTAACGTTTTAAGCATTTCGACGTTTAGAATGAGCTTTAAGCAAAATAAGTAATATATTGTTCGAATTAGTTGGGACAAGCATTTTTTTCATATCTGAGTTGGTATGTGATTACCAGTTACGTTTCGAACGATTTCAAACCGATTATATCTGCCCAGAAGATGTTACGGATCGATACTAACTACAATTTACCCGTTTGATTTGTTTTACTACATTAGTAGTTCAGTTGTGAGAATTTCAGTGTGGTAGCTGGTGGTTATAATTTTGCGTTCCACGTAACACGTTTTACTTTTTCTTGTTCAGAGATGAATATTACTCCGAGGAAACATTCTAAAATAATCGTTCTTATTGAGCACACTTCTATGACTATGAGAGAAAGCTACTGTAGCTGGTTTGGACAAATCAATTGTTTCAAGAATCTTAAGAACATTTGAATATTCCTGATCATCGTATCTAAAAAGTAAAGGAAAATGTGGGGGTCAGACGGAAAATTACTCCGATAACTGATAAAATTCCAATTAGAAATAGCATTCCAATAAGAAAAAGCACCCAATGAGAATGAGTTGGGAATTGTTCACAACAAATGACACTGGAAGCATAGTTCCTTTTAAAAGCATGATGAATTATGCACAGACATATTACGAAATATAATTATTCCATCCATGGAGGGATCGTGGCTAGCGTGTCATGAGTTCGATCCCAATACCACTGAAGACCCGCCGAGTAGGGGAGCGAGGCACGTTAAATCTGTCGAGAGCTCAAACGTCCCCCTGTTGGTGTGGTGTGGTAGTTAGGAGAGGGGGTGCCAGCTCATGTGTCGTCCGCGTCACTTGACCATGGTTCAAAATTACGCGGACCGTCCCCAAAAGCCCTCGTGTAACTGAACATTGGAACGTTAATATTCACTCACTCCATCCATGGAGGCATTTGACGGAACAATTTCAACATGATTTGGATTCTTGTCACAATTTGATATTGATGGTCCAGACTTTTATACGGGAAAATAAAAGTGCTTAATTGACCAGGTAATTTACCACACCTAAATCCTATTGAGAATTTACGACATATTTTTAAGAATCGTTTAGCTAAGATGAACGGCATGACCACGGAACAAGTGATAAAATGTTCTATACAAGTGTGGTTCCACGATGATAAAGTTAAGGCGGCATAGTACCTTTCACCCTTCTGAAAATCGAATTTTCAAAAACATTTTAAGAAATTAATATAGATTGTTATAAGAACGTTTTAAAGCAAACCTCGTCGAAATCTTACACTAATTACGCTCTCAGCACTATGAAAATATAAGTGTCAAAAACAGATCTTTCGTTAGGTTCTGCTTGGAATTTTTTGATTTGTTATTTGTTTCATCAATATCTCGCACTTAGAAGCAACATGAGGTCTGTTGATGACTCACCTCGTATTTTTAAATCCTGGTCAAGCGATGAGGTTGACAACTCAATTTTAGAGCTTAGAATTACTGACAAAAATATCAGCATCTTACAAAACAACAATTGATATTGGTCTAAAATGAAGCAACATTGATATTTGATGATTGCTAAGCTAATCGCTTAGATATTATGAAAATTCCGGGTTTTAAAATAAATATTTTTCTATTATTTCTGATTTTTAGGCATGATTAACGGGAGTGGAAATTGTCTATATCTCTTACAAAAAAAGCTCCTAGGACACTGAGAGCGAGTGAAAAATATGCAGGAACACTTTATGGAAAAAGAAGCCTCAATATATGAAATGGATACATTTTAAGGGTAAAAAGATTTATTTTAACACAAAAAATTTAATTTAACCTTTAAACTTGATTTTCTCAGTTTCAAAATTTTTCACTTTCCCACAAGAATTTTAAAAAAAAAGTATTGGTTACAGATCTATGATATTTTATATGTATAACGTACTTGTATATCTACATTCTGTATGCCTCAATTTTCGGGATGGGATCAGTAGAATTTATTAAAATACTAAAAAAAATAGTTATTTTAATTTTTTTCAATTTCTTTTAATTTAAAAAAAATTCTAAGATATCATTTTAATTTAAAATTGGAGGTATACAGAATACAAGTAATCTTAAGTTTTCATTTTATATCAAAATATAGGACTTGCCTTTAGTCTTTGAAAAGTCATCTTGTGGGTATAATAGAAAGAAAGCTATTTAGTTTTTATTATTTTGTATTCACATTTTATGCTTTTTTTAAAGAATACAATAATTCTCCATAGCAATTTTTTTTTCTTTTTATTAAAACTTTGTACTTTGCTACACGAACTATAAGAAACTCATTTTTAAAGGAGAAGAATTTACTGGTTTATGAGGAATCGAAAAAGTACTTTAAAATGTGCAATATCAAGATACTATTCCCCCTTAAAAACATGTGGGCTGCACTAGTGAAGTCAATACGAACACGAGTTGAGGAGGTCATTTGTACTGTAGGAGGACATACTTCATACTAATATAGAGATTTTTTGTCTACTGTAAGGTATGTAATGATTAAAAGATAGGGATTTTAAAAAAATCGTTATTATACCATTTGTCTCAATTAATTCAAACAGCATTGTAAATGTTTCATTTTAAAATTGGTTTCTAAGCTCATCGTACAAAAATTATATTTATAATAAGTAATAAATTGTAATAAATTGAAGTAATACATGCATCTATCATTGGGTTATACGATCTTAATAGAAATTATTTCTTATTTTGGATATTAAATAGTTAAATATCAAGAAATTTAAAATTATTGCGTAAAGTTAGCTTTATATTGATAGGACTTGTCAATGTTCATTATATCTGTTTATTTTATTATGAATACTTTTAAAAGGACACAGAACACTATTCAATTGCCAAAAATCGGTGAAAAAATCAGATCTAATTTTTTTAGCTTAAAATATTTTTGATGTAATTTTCTACAAACTCACAAAATTTGAAAGCTCTATGTTTAAAAAACGCAAAGCTTACGCTGGTTTTTATTCACATCCCAATGGCAAAACAAAATTTTAAACTGACTTATCTTGGAAAATTAAAATAACTAGTTTGTCTTCATTTAAAATGCAAAGGCATTTTTCTATTGAGCCTAATACATGGAAACTTTTTCTCACTTGTTGCTAATAGTACATGGAATAAAAGTTGGTATGCATTTTTAAATCGGAACAATATTTATTTTTTTTAAAAAAATAATTAAATTTTGAATTTACACATTTTTTAGGAATTTTCAATTAGCATTAATAAAAAAAAAGTATTGTACAATTACCAATAATGTTTTCGCAAAACCCATAACAAAATAGTTTGCGCTCAGTGGCGCACCAAGGGAATGTCCTAGGTCGGACCCCCCAAGACCTTGAGTTTTTTTCGATGATGATAATCCTATATATATATATATATATATATATATAACGTAAAATTTAATTAAGTACTTGCAACTAACAATTTATTTTATTAATTAATGCTATTTATTAATTCAATAATTTATTTTTTACTGTTTTTGTTAATAAAATCGACAAAATCAGAAGAATCAATTGGTGTTGTTCTGAAGTATGATACGAGTTGGGGGACTTTCAACCATGGATCCTCCCCCCCCCTCCTTTGAAAATGTTTTGTGTGCGCTACTGGACGTACTAGTAAAAATCAAATTTCATATATGTACGTTACTTTTTGTAGGAGGAATAGTATTTTAAAACCACTTAATAAGTTTCAAGTGTTTCCCTTAAAAAATTAAATGGTTAGCTTTTTATGAAATTTTTTGCACAAAGTCTGTTTTACATCGTACATACACATAGGAAGCAACCGAAAAAATTATGAAAATACTTAAATTTAAAAAGTTTGTGTAAATTGTACCATGTCCCTTTTAACCGAAAAAATGTACTCTCATCTACCTTCTGAGCAACTTAGACATTTTCTATTGTCTTATTGGTGATCGACTAAGCAATAAGATTCCAAATTTATTTGAAAAGGACACATTACAATTGATAAATTGCATCCTGAACCTGACAGCAATTGATTTAGAATACGCTCAAGAAGCCGATGCTTCGTTCCTTTCTTAAACAAATAATATTAATGTTCAGTTATGCATTTGTCAGCTATCTAAAGGCTTCAAAATGTGTTCTTAATGGTGAAGTGAAGTTTGTTTTCTGTGCTCAAAGTTTACGAAGTTTCAGAACATAAATCAGCCCATTTCTAGATTTTTTTCCATGTCCAATGAAATTACAGGAAAGGAGCATCAAGACGAGCTGGTGGAAGCAATCGTTTATGCATTGAAAGCCTATCGGCAGTTTAATATTCATGATTGATGCCACTCAACGCAATTCTTCCGAATGAGGTTTATTTTTCTTTCGTTTTAAAGATGGCCGTGATTTAATGAGTGCCATAAGTAGGAGATGCAAGATAGATATTTTTCATCTCTACTGTTCTCAATTGTTTAAGTGATTTTTAATAACGCGGGAAATGATGGATGAAGCTATACCTAAATTCTTCAGGTGTGAAATAGTATTTTTAAGGCCTTTAGAATGAAGGTGATTAAAAATAGTTTATTAAACGTTAAAAGTATACTTTGCATTACGTTGTGTATATCCAGTAGTAATAAAATATTACATATTTTATCAAGTTGTTTATTGCAGGACGCAGAATTTTTCTTTTTTAAAAAAAGAAAGGAACTCAAACTGTTCTATCACAAAGAAAGTTACTCATCTAAAATATTCTTTAGATCAGTTGGATGCTAAATGAAATATAAAAATAATAATAAATTATAACAATGAATTATTTAAATATTTTTCCATTCTGAGGTACAATGTGCCGTTGTTCTAGCCTTAATAATGTCATTTAAAATTGTGTGTTTTAATTGTTATTTTTATCAGCGTGTTTTTAAAGGATTACATTAAGTATTTCTCAAAACACTATACAATGTAATGAATAAAAAATATTTTTCTACTGCAATTCTTTTTTATACAAAATAGGTACTCTGTAAATGTTTATATTTTTAATCTAAATAAATAACTTTGAACATTCGTATTACACGTTTTATTCATTTCCAGGAAAAAATTACTATTAACATTTTTAGAGAATTCATTATGGTTATTTAAAATCACGTAGTAAAAGCTTAAAAATATTAAAACATTACAGGCAACTTTCTATTTAAAAAAAGTAGAAAAATTTTAATGAAAATTTTTTATACCATAAATTATTGCACTTAAAAATCCCAAATGACACAGAAGTATTTCTTTGAAGCAAATATGTTTCCTTAAATATAGATTTCTTTTAGTAATATGGTAGAAAATAAATTATATAATAAGTTAATTTTTCTTTTGTGTATACTATTAAACAATCACCTTCTTTGATTATCTAAAAAAACTCATACCTCATAAGCATTGTAAGGACTATAATTTATAAAATTTATGGGATTTTTCTTACCGTATTTAAGTGATTGCGCTAACATCGAAAAAATAATAGGGAGAATATATCGCATTTTGTAAACATACTGTGATAAGATCTATTGAGTGCTTAATTAAGTAATAAAATATTCCTATCAATATTTTCTATGAAAAAATTTGTTCCTTATGCTATATTTTTTCTCTTAAACTAATTGATCTTACTTTTTACTCTGTCTTACAACTAAGCAATTTTATTCCCTTAATGAAATACAAAATATGAATTATTTTAATTTTGTGTGAGCCTCGAATATTATTTACGCGATGTACAAGGTTTTTTCCATACTTTTTTTTAATTTTTAATATTTCGTTAGACATGAAAATGATTATTTATCATTAAAAGTTTTAGTAAAACATTGTATACATCACGTAGTTCAGAGATTTGATTTAAAGAAGCTCAAAAACTGTGAAAAATGTTATGAAGAATTTTTATATATTATCAAATTCTTGTTATATAAGAACAAAAATGTATAAGCCTATAACTTGATTTCCTAATTTGCACGCAATATAGTTACACGGTTCTGAATCGGCTTTAAACTTCTCGGGCACCTTCACCATTCAATTAAAAATTTGGAGTAGATGTGAAAACTATACTTTACTTCCTGTGAAAACAAAACAGTATTTTAATTTTCAATATATTTGACAGTAATTGGAGTTTTTAATCCAACACATTGTGATTGGTAATTAAAACTTCATTTATAAACAGTAAGTACCAAAAGTCACGAGGTACTTTGTAATATCATTTGAAGCGTTTTCGTCGGCGAAGTACAGGAACTCAATGCACCATTAAGTTAATAAATTGACGGAATCCCCCTGCAGACATATTTAGTCATATTACATCAACAGTTATTGATAATTGGAAATGTGCTGCCAGTGCAGTAGTTTGCACGAGAACTCACGTTTAGATCCCGTATCATATGTGCTCAATGGAATTTTGTCTGAATATCTAGGTGTCCAAATCAGTTACCTGGAATGTCTTTAGAAATACCGAGAAAGATATTGGCTCTGTGACGAAACACATTGTCACATTGGAAAATTCCAACGTTGTTTGGTTACACCAAGCCCATGAACAGCTATTTATGCTCCCAGTTGTTGATCGTAACCATTTCTAAATTGTACGATTGATTCAGTTTCACCAATACACCCAATCCATGTCATATAAATTTGCCACCATGGTTCTGGAGCCACCACCAGTTTGAAAATTGACTTGTTGATAACTTGACTTCACCAAATTTGAACCCTACCATAAGCTCTTACTATCTGAATTAAGGATTTATTGGACCTATCAACGCCTTTTTAGTTGTCTAAGGTTTTTCTTCCTCAATATATGAGACTTTGCATGTTGTTAGTAAGTAAACTCGAGAGGATTTTCTGCTTCCATGTTCCACCAGCATCAAAAAATTCGCTGCATTCTTATAAGATGAATAATTTAACAAATTTGAATTGGAAGAATAACTTGGTTTCATACATTCCACATATTTTGATAGTCATAATGTAATGTAAATTAATACGTTCATAGTAACATTCATATGCAAATGAATTACAAATTATTAATTTATTTCATAATTAATGATGTTAATAAAAAAATTTCAAGCGTATCATTGTATGTTCAAATACTTATAACATGTATTTAAAAGCTAAATTTTATAAAATAATTAATGACAGAAATATTCAAATATACTTTTTTATACATTTAGAAGAACTAGAATGTCGATTTCCCGAAATTATACTATAGTATTACAAAAATACAAACTTTTCCCTTTTAAAACATTTTTTTTACGAAATAAAAGCAAGCATTAAAAAATTCTTTATATCTATCTAAACTTGCTTAATAAGGCCTAGAATAAAACTTCAGTTCAACAGTATTCAGAATTCTTAGTCTTGAAAAGTTTCGAAATGGTAATAAGATGATGAAAACAACTGTCCAAAAGCATCAACATTAACTAAACTCCCATTCTTGTAGTCATTAATAATAAATCGCTTTCCTTGTGAAAGACTTCTCTTTAATTTTCTCGACAACTTCCTAGTTATTTGCAGCATGCTGAGAGCTGATGAGGAACAATGGGCTTTGAAGTTTCTGCAGTGGGATTATTACTCCTCTTCATGATTAATGCCTAAGGCTTTGATATATTGACTGATTCTCTCACAAATGGCATTTGTCATTGGATGACACTGAATCAATGTTCTCAATGAGAGTGGACAGATCGTTAGATGGATAAATTTATGCGACTTCAGAAATAAGTTTATTATTTGATACAAAATGCCTTAAAATATCGAAAAGAATTCCTTAACTTGGTGTTATAACTCATAAAAAATATAGCAAATAAACACCAAACTAAATCAGTATAAACTGAAATCATAAATGTTATAATTCAAAATTATTAAATCGCACTCAAACACACACACAACACACACACATATATATATATATATATATATATGTAAGTTTGAAAGTTAAAATTAAAACTTAATTCAGTAATAAATAAAAATATATCGAACTATTTACTGCCATGTAAGGATTTTAAGATGAATAGAACTATTAAGGTAGAGCAAGCTAGCTGACATAAAAAAAATAAGAGAATAAGAAATAATCGAGAAAGAGGCTGGTGACTCCTTGCTGTGATGATGTCTTTTGTTCCATCCGATTGGTGCCATGTGGAGTAGTTATGCCTGAAGTACAGATATTTAAAGATGATGATTTCCTTCAATTACTAGAAGACCTGGAGCTTGATACACATACATCATACATATGTATATGTATTACAAATGCGTACGTAAAGTCGTGTATCATAAATAATCGATGTAGAAACTTTATTTTTAGCGCGTTTTTCACGTAGTTGAACAAAAGCGCTATTAGGACGCAAATTTCGTCTTCGTTCCATATTTTGTCGTACCTTTTTCTCAGCCATAAGCAACCAAATGACCTCGGGTTTTCGGCATTTGGTCGCATTTGGGCCCTAGATGAGCCGAATCATATTTAAATTTCCCCATAGTTTTCCCAAATTTTCCTGAATTTCGCTAGTTTTGCTTTTTCATAGTGCTGATACAGATTTGTGTCATTATTTCTTCTCAGCTCAATAGTAGTACATTTAGAGGAGTGGTACAGTACTACTTTCTCTTAGTAAAAAGTTCAGTAGTTGCATTATTGTAAAATACAACAT
>BMAO01017577.1:0-14739 GCA_019973975.1 Trichonephila clavata
GGTGGGTGCGTATCCTTCAAAGGTCGCTTCTGTCCATGAGCCGGGGTAGGAGGGGTAGCTTTTAGGGGGTTTGATCATATTTTTTCATTTTTCGGAAACCCCCCAAGTGGAATCCCTTCTGAAGGAGCTGAGGGAGAAGGGTTTCGAGGATAATGTCCAGACCAAAGGCTGTTTTTTGAACCGTCAACATCAAGTAGTGGGTTCCAGCTGGGATCGGATACGCTGTGTGGAGCTCCAAGATGGTTCGATAGTAGAGCATTTGGTCATAGGGCTCAAAACTCCTCCTCGCCACATTGGGTTGGGCTCGGTACTAGAATCTGGAGGGGGGCAATTCGTACAGCAGCATGAGCACCTGCTTTGTTTGAATGAAATGAACCTCTCCGTTGTGCAACGTTCTCAAACGAAAGGTAAAGTCTTTTTTGACAAAAAACATGTTACCATAGATGTAGACCATCCTCTTGTCGGTATTTTGAGCAAAAGATCTGGATTTTCCAGAGGCTTTTTTTAACATTTATAAACCCCGTGCACCACCGAAAGTATAACACGGGGGTAAACAACACAGACAGAAGAAAGGATTACAACACAAACATCCATGCCTTCTCCGGGATTCGAACCCAGTCCCTGCGGCACCCCAGTCAGCTTCACTGACCACTATACCGGATGGCCGGCTTCAGAGCCTTTTGGAGACTTTGTCCCACATGATATCGTTGGGTCTAAATTCGTGGACATGCTTGGCCTCCATCACGGCATGCTTTAACATATCCATAAATGTTTTTTTTTATGCCAATGATCTTTACAAAATAATGTAAACACTCGTTTCGCGTGGGGCTCTTGGTAGAGGATGCCCTCTCGAACTTGGCCCTGCCGAGCGATATATTCCTACGCATCGGGTTTCTCGGCAACGTCACGGGCACCACGGTGGAGGAAAGGTGCTCGGGGAAGGCATCCATTCTGCAACTGAGGAGAAGCGTCAACACGAGTCCTCCTTTTATACGTTCAGACAGAATGCGAGTGAAAAATGGGTTGAGAGGTTGGTGGAGAATGGCACACATGCCTTTCACGGCAATCCAATGATGAAATTGCGTCTGGTGGCAAAAGAGGCATTCTCCCCGTGGATGGGATTTCAAAAGCATGACGGGGGTTCGTTTGAAAGGACTGAAATAGCTCCAACTCGCTTGAATGGCTTTAAATTTTTGCTTGGAACGTGAGTCGGTCACACAAAGGGTACTGACATTAACCCTCTTAGCGGTTTGAACGTCTTTTTCCGCACGTCTAGAGATGCTTCGAAAACGCACCACACGTCTTTTTCTGACTTCAAGAGAGTGCTTCAAAAGCGGGTAGGCCGTGTTTTTCTGAAATCCTTTCCCCTCTTTATGGTTTAACACCATGAAAGATAATTAGGGAGGGTTGCGACGACACAATGGTCACTGACAAGAAGTTTTATTGCTCTCGGGAACCCTGCGTTTTGACCCTGAAGCAATCGTAAAAAAGTTGGGAAGAATTTCTTTAGACCCCTTAGTGAACGAACTATAAGTTAGTGTTTGTAATTTAGCTTCATTTGAGATATTATTGCGTTTGAATTAAATAAATTCTTTTTGTACTTTTAGCAATTTAACTTTTTTTTTCAAGTTTTGAAAAATGTTCCAACGTATAAATAAAATATTATATAACTCACTTTTGATTTTATATTAATTTGAAGTTTTAATAAGTTGGGACTGTAATCTGCTATTTTATATAGTTGGACAAATAACTTTTTAAGTATATTCTCTTTGCTTATTAACTCGTATTATTTTCTTCATCTTAAAATGATGAAACGGAAAATTAAGTTTTTAAACTATATAAATCTCTATATAATATCTAGAACTATATTTAATTGCTTCATTTTTCTTCTCTTAACCAATGTTTTCAGTTTTTAAACCATGATTATTTCATTATAAGGTGTCAAAAAAGTTAATAAGAAACCGAACGCTTCAAAATTTAAAACCTTTTAAACTTTCCAACTACTAAAAATGAATAATTTCTAAACTTTTGCATCAAATTATTTGTAAAAAATTCTTAAGCTTTCATAAAAATAATAATGGAAAAACTAATTCAGATCCATTATTTTTTTTTAAATTTTAAAGCCAGATGTTCAGGGCGCGTATTGTTACAATACACCAAATTATATTTGAATTAAAAAAAAAAAATGCTTGAGTTTCAGTTTACTTCAGAGAAAACATAAATGAGGGTTTTTTATACCAATTCATTTTTTAACCTTGAATATTTGAATAAATAGTAATTAAAAATATTCGGATGCATTTACAGTTGACATTTACGCATATAAATAAATATAAAGATCAATTTTAAATTTTTTAAAACATATTTGTTCATGCAAAATTTCTAAATATTTATTTTTTTAAAGTTAACTGAAGAACAAGTAATTAAAATCTGGATATCTATTATAATAACATTCAGAAAATATCCAGATTTTCATACAAAACTAGGAATTTATATTAAAATTGTATTTGAAATTTCAGAAAAAAAATATTTATGTATCGTGCACATACTCAGTTAAAAATTATTTACCATAAATACTAACAATTCTTCGAATAAAATATTAAATTAAAATTTTAACATAAGAATCTTAAGCATTTTAATGCATTTCGGTTAAAACTGTATGTTAAGAGCAAAAATTATGCTGAAATATTTGATGAATATACAATAAATTTTTAAGTAGATGCAATACTGAGAAGCTAAACACAGGAATGAAAAATTATAATAATTACAAATACAAAAATAAGCCTTGCAGTTTTTTCATACATTTTTATTAACACGAATTGGGGAATTGATTTCCAATATACTTTGTTGTGTTTCACAATATTTAAGGTAACAAACCATAGTCTTCAGATATATTTGTTCTACTTTTCGTAAGCCGTACTCCTATTAAAACTTGTGCTTCCGAAATACACCTTTTGTAATCTTAAGAAATTATATAAACTATAATGGTTAATTTTAATTTATGCAAACTATTAAATGTTCCTATTTAGCCATTTCCGTCCAAACAGTTTACATGAAAAAAATATTCGGATTCACCCATTCATTAGGAAATTGTATGATTCCAGCAATAAGTTTTATTTTTACCGAATAGGATTGCGTCACTTCGGGAATACCTCTAACAGAAACGTTTATATGCTATCAATTGCAAATTAAACATTTTCCCTTCAATTGTGTTTATTTCAGAAAGATCTTTGATTTATATTTTATTCATACAATACAAGATTTAAATAAATTACTTTTTTCTTGTCAAACGTATTGCTTAATAATATATAAATTTGCGTATTATATTAAAATTTTGAACTACCCAAAATTATATGTTTTTGTTCCTCTAAAAACTCTCAGTATTTTAGAAATGGTCTTACAATCCGTGTACGGTTTATATGTTCTAAAATGAAAAATATATTTTTATAACTGAATTTTTGTGCCTCGTTTATAAAAATAAAATATTGCTTTGGGCTATAGCTTATAAATATACTTAAATAAGTGGAGGAACAGTATTTTCACATAATATGAATATTTTTGACTGGAGTAAGTCGGATATTTATATTTCAGTTTCTTTACAATTTGAATAAAAGTTGTAAGCAATTTTTTGAAGAGGATATTGAGTATAAACTCCTTGGCTATTTAAAAGTAAAATGTTTTATTTTGATACCCCACAGCTCACATTCTAAAATAAGACTCATTTACAATCATATGATCAGCTTTGGTGATATTTAAATTTTCAAAAATACTCTACATGTACGAAAACATTCTTTCCAAACATACATCACATCTCATTCTCTGTCTTTTCCACAACAGGCATTATTTTTTTATACTCAAAAAATTAAATACAGCATTTCTGAATGTTATTTTTTTTAAAAAAACTAATATGAATACACTGCGGATTGTCGGTTAGCTTCACTGAGCAAAATTGTTTTAAGTGTACTGTTTTTAAAGACAAAATTAATTGGAGAAGTTTTTCTCTCATTAGAATTTGCAATGATTGAATTGTGTGAAAGTTGTATTTATCGGTGAATTTTCCGTTTAACACTAAAGAAACAGAAAAATAAAAATTAAATTTAATAGAAAATGGTTAGAAATACTTTAACATTTTGAAGAAAAATATATTCCCATTAAAATAAAATAAAAAATTTGACTAAATTTGCTTTTTGCTCCGTCAGTTGCTCCTATGTAAAGAAGGTATTTTTGCTTAGTACAAGTTGTTTGACTATGAAATAAAATTTAGAGTTTTTCCGAAAAATTAATTTAACATAAAAACATCATTTATAGGATTAAAATATATATAAATTAAAAGTATTGAAATCCCTCTTTATGTTACTTTAAATTTAAAATATAATTGAATAGAGGAAGATTGATTTCATTTCATAAACATAATCGTCGTATGTAACGATACTTTATATATTCTCTTATTGTTTAAAAAGAGAGAGAGAGATGGTCACTTTTACTCTTTTTTACATAGTTACTTTTTAAAAAAACATTACGATGTATTTGTGTTTTCTTAGTCTCATATTCCACAATAAGTACAAGGTACTTTTTCCTGGCTCAAATCATTAGTCCAAAATAGTTTATTTTTCTTAAATTAATTTTTTAAAATTTTGTTTTGTTTAAAATAAACAAGTATTTTCAACTTTTGTAACAAGTTTCTTTCTTTCGAGTTTTTATTTTTTTGTTAACTCTTCACTTTTATTGTGACCAAACCCATCAAACAACCACGTGGACCCGCTTTTTCCACCCAAAATTCGCACAAGGCAACGTCACAGCTTTGAACGAGTTTTATCCCGGTTTTAAAGCAACAAAGAGGCCGAACTGAGTAATAAAATCTTCCCCTGTAGACCTCCCCTGTCCTTTAAAGGGGAAAGAAATTAAATGTGTTGCACTTTCGAAGGAATTCTCAAAAAAGAAGTAAACGCTTTCGGAATGATTTTTCAGGACAAGGACGAACACTCAGAGGGTTAAGATAATGTAAACAGTTGAACAATTCTTTCCACCTACCCGATCCAAGGCATACGAGACGACACCATTTGTGAGCGGGAAACCATGGTCTCGGAGACACAACACGACCAGACCGTGAGTATGGTAAAAGACTTGGGCATGGTTCTGCGGAAATCGATAGGCATAAGGGGGTCGTCGATAAGGTTTAAAACGACGTCGTCGAGAGTCTTGTGGAATGACAGCATTTCTCAGCCATCTTGAGAAGGTTCATGAGAAGGAGAAGCCATTGGAGTGGATAGCAAAGGCGAACCAGGTGTTGACAAAAGGTTAAACAAATCATCCGTGTCTGTCATTTTGAAAAAGATGAACTGCGATTAGTTTGCTCTTAAACTCAATCTCTCTAAAAAAAATTTTTTTTTTAGAGAGATTGATTGTAAATTTTATTTGCTTCTGAAAGATATTTCAAATACCTTAAAGATATTTCAAACTTGCCTCATTTCAAACCCTCACATTCTTTTTTGTGGATCTTACAAAATGTTCCGGGAAGGACTTGTAAATGACAATTTTCAAACTTTATTTGCCTCACCCTCACATTCTTATTTGTGGATCTTACAAAATGTTCCGGGAGGACTTGACCCTTTTCAAAACCAGTCTAAAAAATTTGTGGGTAAGAAAGTTTTTTTTCTTGTCGTTTCCAACCTTGACATTGAGAGTAGCCCAAAAAAATGATAGAATGATTACTGGTCCCGAGCTATGCTCCTTTCCAGCAATCATTCTCCCATTTTTCTGGGGAAACCTCTCCACCTCTACGGTGCTCTTATTGGGTTGCGTGTCCTGCAGAGGGGACAGGTATTCCTCACCTCCAGGTGTTGGAGTAAGCAACACTTGTGAAATACATGGCCACAGTGTGTCTTTTCTGGCCAATGCATCGGATTCAGGCAGATTGAACACGTGTCGGGTACTTGGAAGACGCTTTCAGGCCATTTCAACGCGTAACACCCATCCAACACGGCTTGAGTCAATAAAATCCAGGGGTCAACTGTTGAGGACCGTGTCGCCTCCAAGCCTTATACGCTAATCGATACAACTTGGGTATGGCCTGGACCATCCACAAGGCTTGAATAAAGACCCCTTTCCTTTGGTAGCCTGCGGCTCTAGGTAATCGCTGTACAGTTCCGAGGGTTCAGAATACGTGAGGCAGTCGAACGTGGGCAGGTCGTGGGGCTCGTGATTCGGAAATACTTTGTGTAAAAGGTCCCCAAGGTCCACGGTGTAGAGAGCAATCACTTCGGAAAGTGTCAAATTTGTAAAAGGGCGCGAAAATGCATCATAAACGAGATATAATCGGCCATATAGGCCTCTTGGTACTTGGCAAGGTAGACTTGAAACGCTTTGTCGGCCTCCATTGTCTCGTGTGATGCAGAGGGCTTCTGAGCCCTGCTTTTTAGAAGAGAGAGAAGCAGGAAGTGGCTTTTGATTGGCTAGAAGGAGGCATTATCGATGACTAGACGTTATGAAGAATGTCGTGGAAACCCACTATGGATCAGGTCCTTTGCCAACGTTCGTCGTCATGGCTCGGGTAAGTATTCTTTTCCATTCTCTAAAATTTGTTTCAATCTTGCTTCGGTTTGTGCACCACTTGTTCTTGAAACACCATCGATTCCAATAAAACGTGAATCGCACAATCATGGGATCTCCCGAGAACACAGAAAGCAATCCCATTGACAAAAGCAGGGAGTCGAAACGATGGTCATGGCTTTCAAAGACAATGGAAAAAACCTTTCAACGATCCACTGGAGAAGCAAATGGAAGGGTAGCGAGCTTATCAACTGTTCTATGTAAAGTTAATGTCGTTCTCCAACATTGACATTGAGCTAGTCTCACAAACAATCTTTTTGATGTAAAGACCCATCCCGTACGACGACATGATTGAATTGTTTAACCATAAAATATTTGTCAGGTTCGTCAAATAAATTAAAACAATGGCAAGTGTCTGGTCCTTCAGTGCATTCATCCACACTATAGACACAATCGGAAAGATGGAATCCATGTTCGCTTAATACCACCTTGACGGGAATAGGAATTTGTTTCGCGAGATCTTGAAATTTCACAATACCCGCTAAACGTTGCAATCTTTGTCTATAAGACGACAATCGTGAAACGTTTTCTAGCAAACCTGGGAGAATGTTTTTTCCAATTCACCAATTAAAGATTCTAGCGAAGTCATAATTATGAGTAAGAAATTTTTTACAACACAGCAAACAAAATGAGAGCTTGTGTTGAAGGCTTAACCTTTTAAACACTCTCTCTCTCTAAAAAAAATTTTAAAAAAATAATAAAATTTTTTTTAGAGAGTTTGATTGTAAACTTTATTTGCTCCTGAAAGATAGGAGGAGGCAGTATAGAGGTAGTGGAAACCCACTCTGGATCAAGTCATACATCCTTTGCCAACGTTTACTATTTTCGTCCGTCATATGCATGGCTTGGGGTAAGTATTCTTTTCCATTCTCTAAAATTTGTTTCAATCTTGCTTCGGTGGGTTCACCGTGCACCACTCGTTCTTGAAACAAAATCGATTCCAATAAAACGTGAATCGCACAATCATGAGGTGGCTCTTCTCCTCGAGAACACAGTAAGCAATCTTGTTCACAAAAGCATGGATCCGAAACGACTGGCATGGTCTGGCACGATAAATTGAAAATAAAAAAAATTTCAAGTAAACTTTAAAACGGCACCATAAACTAGACAAGCAAATGAGATGATGGTTATAGAAAGCTTTTAAACTTATAAAGTGCACCAACTATTTAAAAAAAATTTTTTTAGAGTGTTCTTGTCAAGATTTTATTTTATCAGTTGGTGGCGGAAAACTTTTCCATGCATAATTGCACATTCTGTAGGTTGTAAAGAATTTCCAACATGTCGTGAGTCTTGTGCATGGCTCGGGGTAAATAGTATTTTCCATTGTGTAAAATTTGCTCCAACTTTACTTCGGTTGGCTCACCGTGCAACATTTGTTCTTGAAACAAATGGTTGTAAGCTTATAAAGGTTCGGGAGTTCTATGTAGATTTGATACCCTTCTCCAACATTGACATTTAGATTTTGTCAAACACTCTTTGGGATGTATTGTCCCATCTCGTACGACGACTTCATCCAATTGTTTCACAATAAAATATTTCCCAGGTTCATCAAATAAATAAAAACAATTACAACAGCCTGGTTCTTCAGTATTTTTTTCTCCACTATAGATGCAATCCGAGATATGAAGCGCATGTTCGTTCTGTACCAACTTGACCGGAATGGGAAATTTTTTCAAGAGTTCTTGAAATTTCACAATACCCGCTAAACGTAGCAATCATCGTCTATAAGGAAACAACTGTGAGGAATGTTCTTGCTACACACCTGGGATAATATTTTGTTCCAATTCAGAAATTAATGTTTCTAATGAAGTCATAACTCTGAGTATTGAATGCTTACAATCAGGGAATACAAATAGAGTTGTAAAACAACTGTCAACTAACTGAAGAGCCTAAAGTATTTAACACTATTCTATCTAAAAAAAAATTTTTTTTTTTTAAAATGTTTTTAAAAAATTTTTGGGTGCACTTTATAAATTTAAAAGCTTTCTATAACCATAATCTCATTCTCTTGTCTAGTTTATGGTGCTGTTTCAAAGTTTACTTGAATTTTTTATTTTCAATTTATCGTGCCAGACCATGCCAGTCATATCGGATCCATGCTTTTGTGAAAAAGATTGCTTACTGTGTTCTCGGGGAGAAGAGCCACCTCATGATTGTGCGATTCACGTTTTATTGGAATCGATGGTGTTTCAAGAACGAGTGGTGCACGGTGAACCCACCGAAGCAAGATTGAAACAAATTTTAGAGAATGGAAAAGAATACTTACCCCGAGCCATGCATATGACGGACGAAAATAGTAAACGTTGGCAAATGATGTATGCGTTGATCCAGAGTGGGTTTCTACGACCTCTATAATGCCTCTTCCTATCTTTCAGAAGCAAATAAAGTTTACAATCAAACTCTCTAAAAAATTGTTTTTTCTTAGAGAGAGAGTGTTTAAAAAGTTGAGCCTTCAACTCAAGCTCTCATTTTGTTTGCTGTGTTGTAAAAATTTCTTACTCATAATTATGACTTCGCTAGAATCATTAATTGGTGAATTGGAAAAAACATTATCCCAGGTTTGCGAGAAACCATCTCACGATTGTCGTCTTATAGACAAAGATTGCAACGTATAGCGCGTATTGCGAAATTTCAAGTACTCGTGAAACAATTTCCTATTCCCGTCAAGGTGGTATTAAGCGAACATGGATTCCATCTTTTCGATTGTGTCTATAGTGTGGATGAATGCACTGAAGGACCAGACACTTGCCATTGTTTTAATTTATTTGACGAACCTGACAAATATTTTATGGTTAAACAATTCAATCATGTCGTCGTACGGGATGGGTCTTTACATCATAAAGATTGTTTGAGACTAGTTCAATGTCAATGTTGGAGAACGACATTAACTTTACATAGAACAGTTGATAAGCTCGCTACCCTTCCATTTGCTTCTCCAGTGGATCGTTGAAAGGTTTTTTCCATTGTCTTTGAAAACCATGCCCATCGTTTCGACTCCCTGCTTTTGTCAATGGGATTGCTTACTGTGTTCTCGGGGAGATCCCATGATTGTGCGATTCACGTTTTATTGGAATCGATGGTGTTTCAAGAACAAGTGGTGCACAAACCGAAGCAAGATTGAAACAAATTTTAGAGAATGGAAAAGAATACTTACCCCGAGCCATGACGGACGAACGTTGGCAAAGTACCTGATCCAAAGTGGGTTTCGACGACATCCTTCATAACGTCTAGTCATCGATAATGCCTCCTTCTAGCCAATCAAAAGCCACTTCCTGCTTCTCTCTCTTCTAAAAAGCAGGGCTCAGAAGCCTCTGCATCACACGAGACAATGGAGGCCGACAAAGCGTTTCAAGTCTACCTTGCCAAGTACCAAGAGGCCCATCTGGCCGATTACATCACGTTTATGGTGCATTTTCGCGCCCTTTTACAGACTTTGACACTTTCCGAAGTGATTGCTCTCTACACCGTGGACCTTGGGGACCTTTTACACAAATTATTTCCGAATCACGAGCCCCACGACCTGCCCACGTTCGACTGCCTCACGTATTCTGAACCCTCGGAACTGTACAGCGATTAACTAGAGCAGCAGGCTACCAAAGGAAAGGGGGCCTTTATTCAATCCCTGTGGATGGTCCTGGCCATTCCCAAGTTATATCGATTGGAGTATAAGGCTTGGAGGCGACACGGTCCTCAATAGTTGACCTCCTGGATTCTATTGGCTCAAGCCGTGTTTCATTGATGTTACGCGTTGAAATGGCCTGAAAGCGTCTTCCAAGTACCCGACACGTGTTCAATCTGCCTGAGTCCGATACATTGGACAGAAAAGACACACTGTGGCCATGTATTTCACAAGCGTTGCTTACTCCAACACCTGGAGGTGAGTAATACCTGTCCCCTCTGCAGGACACCCAACTCAATACGAGCACCGTAGAGGTGGAGAGGTTTCCCCAGAAAAATGGGAGAATGATTGCTGGAAAGGAGCATAGCTAGGGACCAGTAATTATTCTCCCATTTTTTTGGGCTACTCTCATTGTCAAGGTTGGAAACGACAAGAAAAAAAAACTTTCTTACCCACAAATTTTTTAGACTGGGTTTGAAAAGGGCCAAGTCCTTCCCGGAACATTTTGTAAGATCCACAAAAAAGAATGTGAGGGTTTGAAACGAGGCATGTTTGCAATATCTTTAAGGTGTTTGAAATATCTTTCAGAAGCAAATAAAATTTACAATCAATCTCTCTGAAAAAAATTTTTTTAGAGTGATTGAGTTTAAGAGCAAACTACTCGCAGCTCATCTTTTTCAAAATGACAGACACGGATGATATGTTTAACCTTTTGTCAACAACTAGTTCACCTTTGCCATCCACTCCAATGGCTTCTCCTTCTCATGAACCTTCTCAAGATGGGCTGAGAAATGCTGTCATTCCACAAGACTCTCGACGACGTCGTTTTAATCCTTATCGAAGACCCCCTTATGCCTATCGATTTCCCCAGAACCATGTCCAAGTTTTTTTCCATACTCACGGTCTGGGCATGTGTTGTGTCTCCGAGATCATGGTTTCACGCTCACCAATGGTGTCATCTCGTACGCCTTGGATCGGGTAGGTGCGAATGAATTGTTCAACTGTTTACATTTTCTCAATCTCGGCACCCTTTGTGTGACCGACTCACGTTCCAAGCAAGAATTTAAAGACATTCAAGCGAGTTGGAGCTCTTTCAGTCCTTTCAAACGAACCCCCGTCATGCTCTTGAAATCCCATCCACTGGGAGAATTCCCCTTTTGCCACCAGACGCAATGTCATTGTTGGATTGCCGTGCAAGGCATGTGTGCAATTCTCAACAAACCTCTCAACCCATTTTTCACTCGCATCCTGTCTGAAACGTATAAAAGGAGGATTCATGTCGACGCTTCTCCTCAGTTGCAGCATGGATGCCTTCCCCGAACACATTTCCTCCACCGTGTTGCCCGTGACATTGCCCGAAAAACCCGATGCGTTGGAATATGCCGCACGGCAGGGCCAAGTTCGAGCGGGTATCCTCTACCAAGAGCTCCACGCGAAACGATTGTTTACATTATTTTGTAAAGATCATTGGCATCAAAAAAAGACTTTTATGGATAATTTAAAGCGTGCCGTGATGGATGCCAAGCATGTCAACGAATTTAGACTCAACGATATCATGTGGGAATAAGTGTCCAAAAGCCTCTTGAAAAATCCAGATCGTTTGCTCAAAAATACCGACAAGAGGATGGTCTACATCTATGGCAACATGTTTTTTGTCAAAAAAGACTTTACCTTTGGTTTGAGAACGGTGCACCCCGGAGAGGTTCATTTCATTCCAATGACGCAGGTGCCCATGCTGCTGTACGAATTGCCCCCCTCCAGTCTCAAATACCGAGCCCAACCCAATGTGGCGAGGAGGAGTTTTGAACCCTATGAACAAATGCTCTACCATCGAACAGTCTTGGAGACCCACACAGCGTACCCGATCCCAGCTGGAACCCACTACTTGATGTTGACGGTTGAAAAAACAGCTTTTGGTCTGGACATTATCCTCGAATCCCTTCTCCCTCAGCTCCTTCAGAAGGAATTCACTTGGGGGATTTCCGAAAATGAAAAAGTTTGATCAAACCCTAAATGCTATCTCCTCCTACCCGGCTCATGGACTGAAGCGACCTTTGAAGGAGACGCACCACCAAGAAACGAGGGCGCATCATGAGACTGTGCAGATTCCAGTCCCGTGCAGATTCCAGAACCTGTGCAGATTCCAGAGCCTATACAGATTCAGCCCTGTGCAGATTCCAGAACGTGAGTTACTCTATCCACAGACTGTGCAGATTCCAGAGCCTGAGCTACTCTATCCAGAACCTGTGTAGATTCCAGACCTTGAGCTACTCTATCCAAAACCTGTGCAGATTCCTGAGACTAAGCAGGTTCCGGAGCTTGAGCTACAGTCGGTCGAATAAATAGTTGAGCACCGTGACCCTTTCCAAAAATGATTGAAAATGGAAAACGACCCTTTTTGAGTATCCCCTCAAAGCGTCTTGAACTTCTCTTCTTAATACTCATCGAAAATTTTTCAAATTCCTCCGAAAAATACTTTTGATGGGCGCGAGAAAATTTTTCAGCCCATCCCAGACGAATGATTTAAAACGGGGGGTGATCCACAAATTAAATGGAGATGCTTCAAGCTTAGTGTGTCTTGAAAGCAGCGACCCACGAAAGGTAAACAAAGCAACGTTGGTATGTCGAGAAAACCAGGAGAATCATTCCAAAGAATCATTCCATTGCCATTTCACGATATAAAGCCTTCCAATCTTGGCGTGTCAAGGAAACACGGAGGTCTCAACTTGCAGCCAGTACGCGAGTCCGATTTTTTGTGTCAAGTTTTTAAAAAGATGCATTCCAATCTTGGTGGATAATGTGGCACGAAAAAAGGGGGGCCCAGTCGACATGCAACTCGGTCCCCCAATTTTCGGATTTTTGAAGATTTTGGCTAAAAACATTTACCGATAAGACTTACAGAATCTGCGAATTTCCAACATGACGCCAAATCCTGAAAGTCTTAACGAAAGACATTTAGAATTTACCTGTTGCCATGAAAATTCTTTTTGAGTCAAAACTGCCAGATTTGGAATATTCAATACAAACCCAAACCTGACACTAAACTAATTTCTAAACTCTTGACTGCATTCAGAAGCACTCTGATTTCTGGCTGCTAGCTGCTCGCCTTTTATATATTCTAGTGGGGTCACGTGAAACGATTCCTATTGGTTCACGCTTTTCAACCTTGAACTAATCTTTACGTATCTTTGTGCATCTTTCTAACACAAGTTTTAAAAGAGAAGCGTCCAACGTTGGCACCTTCTTAGCCCAAAAAAGGGGACCGAGTCGACTCTTGTGTCGACTCGGTCCTTTTTCGGGCCATGGGCATTTTTACAGTTCAATATTTACAGTTTAGTCCAATATTTACAGATCATATTTCAATTTTTCTCACTTACTCTACCAAATCAGCCATCTGTCTGTTGCATTGGCGTGCAGCTTTTAAAGTTTTGCAGGTATCTGGCAAAACGGTATGACTTTACCATAGTGCACTCGGAAATGTCAGAATATTCGTGTACCTCATCGTGCAGGTGATCTGGTAGAGCACGATCGTTCAAGTCCTGAAACTTTGGCAAAGTTTCCAAATTTGTAGTAAAGAGCCCCAGCTGCTCAAAAATTTTACGCTGGTCCGACCCTTTGACAACGATGAGTCCCTGATTTCCTTGCGCCAGGTGGCAAAATTTACCCCTGACACAAAAGGACAGGTATTCCAGTGGCACAGATCCAGGGATGTGGCTCTTCAAACTGAGGCGCTCGTTAATAAAAGGGTTGGCCCGACAGTCTTTCGAGGTGGTTATTAGGTTGGAATGATCCACCGTAATACAAATTACTTCTGGGTCTTTTCCATCCTCCGGAATCGTGGCGATGGACAATTCGATTGGTACAAGCTTGCCTCCATGATGAAATACATTAGCATGGGCGAAGAAGGCTAGTTGAAACATGTTACTTTGAGAGAACTCTGAGAGAGAATGTCTCTGTCTGCTGATGTCTCGCCTTTATACTCTTAGGTCACGTGAATCGATTCCTATTGGCTGATACTCTCCAACATTGAAACACTATCCATATCATGAGGCATCTATATATTGGATTACTGATCCAACATTGAAACACTATCCACATATCATGAGATATCTATTGGCTGATTCTATCCAACATTGAAACACTATCCATATCATGAGATACTTATTGGTTGATTCTATCCAACAGGACCATGCAAAAACTACACGCGCCATCAGGCACCTTTCGATTGATTCTATCCATCCTTGGTAGAAATCTTTGGCCTTTTTAGTACAAGTTTTAAAAAGAGAAGCCCTCCAACGTTGGCACCTTCCTTAACCCAAAAAAGGGACCGAGTCGACTCTTGTGTCGACTCGGTCCCCCTCTTTGGCCCAATGGCATTTTACAGTTCAATATTTACAGTTCAAATTCAATTTTTCTCACTTACTCTACCAGATCAGCCATTTGTCTGTTATATTCGCCCTGCCAGCTTGTTAAAGTTTTGCAGGTATCTGGCAAAACGTACGACTTTACCATGG
>BMAO01017578.1:0-28678 GCA_019973975.1 Trichonephila clavata
GAATACATGTAGCGCTTTTCAAAATTTAATTAGATCAAAAGTTATTGCAATAAGAAATTTTCACATTTTTGGATATTTGGCAGGGAGAACGTCATGAACAGGGAAAATTTCTAACTCCTATTCCAACCAAACTCTATTTTCTGATGTAAAATCCGACGCTGATCAGCGAATACATGTAGCGCTTTTTCAAAATTTCAATTAGATCAAAAGTTATTGCAATAAAAATTTTCACATTTTTGGATATTTGGCAGGGGAGACGTCATGAACAGGGAAACAATTTCTAACTCCTATTCCAACGAAACTCCATTTTCTGATGTAAAATCCGACGCTGATCGCGAATACATGTAGCGCTTTTCAAAATTTCAATTAGATCAAAAGTTATTGCAATAAGAAATTTTCACATTTCTTGGATATTTGGCAGGGGAGACGTCATGAACAGGGAAAAAATTTCTAACTCCTATTCCAACCAAACTCTATTTCTGATGTAAAATCCGACGCTGATCGCGAATACATGTAGCGCTTTTCAAAATTTCAATTAGATCAAAAGTTATTGCAATAAAAATTTTCACATTTTTGGATATTTGGCAGGGGAGACGTCATGAACAGGGAAAAAATTTCTAACTCCTATTCCAACCAAACTCTATTTTCTGATGTAAAATCCGACGCTGATCGCGAATACATGTAGCGCTTTTCAAAATTTCAATTAGATCAAAAGTTATTGCAATAAGAAATTTTCACATTTTTGGATATTTGGCAGGGGAGACGTCATGAACAGGGAAAAAATTTCTAACTCCTATTCCAACAAAACTCTATTTTCTGATGTAAAATCCGACGCTGATCGCGAATACATGTAGCGCTTTTCAAAATTTCAATTAGATCAAAAGTTATTGCAATAAAAATTTTCACATTTTTTGGATATTTGGCAGGGGAGACGTCATGAACAGGGAAAAAATTTCTAACTCCTATTCCAACCAAACTCTATTTTCTGATGTAAAATCCGACGCTGATCCGAATACATGTAGCGCTTTTCAAAATTTCAATTAGATCAAAAGTTATTGCAATAAAAATTTTCACATTTTTTGGATATTTGGCAGGGGAGACGTCATGAACAGGGAAAAATTTCTAACTCCTATTCCAACCAAACTCTATTTTCTGATGTAAAATCCGACGCTGATCGCGAATACATGTAGCGCTTTTCAAAATTTCAATTAGATCAAAAGTTATTGCAATAAAAATTTTCACATTTTTGGATATTTGGCAGGGGAGACGTCATGAACAGGGAAAAAATTTCTAACTCCTATTCCAACCAAACTCTATTTTCTGATGTAAAATCCGACGCTGATCGCGAATACATGTAGCGCTTTTCAAAATTTCAATTAGATCAAAAGTTATTGCAATAAAAATTTTCACATTTTTGGATATTTGGCAGGGGAGACGTCATGAACAGGGAAAAAATTTCTAACTCCTATTCCAACCAAACTCTATTTTCTGATGTAAAATCCGACGCTGATCGCGAATACATGTAGCGCTTTTCAAAATTTCAATTAGATCAAAAGTTATTGCAATAAAAATTTTCACATTTTTTGGATATTTGGCAGGGGAGACGTCATGAACAGGGAAAAAATTTCTAACTCCTATTCCAACCAAACTCTATTTTCTGATGTAAAATCCGACGCTGATCGCGAATACATGTAGCGCTTTTCAAAATTTCAATTAGATCAAAAGTTATTGCAATAAAAATTTTCACATTTTTTGGATATTTGGCAGGGGAGACGTCATGAACAGGGAAAAATTTCTAACTCCTATTCCAACCAAACTCTATTTTCTGATGTAAAATCCGACGCTGATCGCGAATACATGTAGCGCTTTTCAAAATTTCAATTAGATCAAAAGTTATTGCAATAAAAATTTTCACATTTTTTGGATATTTGGCAGGGGAGACGTCATGAACAGGGAAAAAATTTCTAACTCCTATTCCAACCAAACTCTATTTTCTGATGTAAATCCGACGCTGATCGCGAATACATGTAGCGCTTTTCAAAATTTCAATTAGATCAAAAGTTATTGCAATAAAAATTTTCACATTTTTGGATATTTGGCAGGGGAGACGTCATGAACAGGGAAAAATTTCTAACTCCTATTCCAACCAAACTCTATTTTCTGATGTAAAATCCGACGCTGATCGCGAATACATGTAGCGCTTTTCAAAATTTCAATTAGATCAAAAGTTATTGCAATAAAAATTTTCACATTTTTGGATATTTGGCAGGGGAGACGTCATGAACAGGGAAAAAATTTCTAACTCCTATTCCAACCAAACTCTATTTTCTGATGTAAAATCCGACGCTGATCGCGAATACATGTAGCGCTTTTCAAAATTTCAATTAGATCAAAAGTTATTGCAATAAGAAATTTTCACATTTTTTGGATATTTGGCAGGGGAGACGTCATGAACAGGGAAAAAATTTCTAACTCCTATTCCAACCAAACTCTATTTTCTGATGTAAAATCCGACGCTGATCGCGAATACATGTAGCGCTTTTCAAAATTTCAATTAGATCAAAAGTTATTGCAATAAGAAATTTTCACATTTCTTGGATATTTGGCAGGGGAGACGTCATGAACAGGGAAAAATTTCTAACTCCTATTCCAACCAAACTCTATTTTCTGATGTAAAATCCGACGCTGATCACGAATACATGTAGCGCTTTTCAAAATTTCAATTAGATCAAAAGTTATTGCAATAAAAATTTTCACATTTTTGGATATTTGGCAGGGGAGACGTCATGAACAGGGAAAAAATTTCTAACTCCTATTCCAACCAAACTCTATTTTCTGATGTAAAATCCGACGCTGATCGCGAATACATGTAGCGCTTTTCAAAATTTCAATTAGATCAAAAGTTATTGCAATAAAAATTTTCACATTTTTGGATATTTGGCAGGGGAGACGTCATGAACAGGGAAAAATTTCTAACTCCTATTCCAACCAAACTCTATTTTCTGATGTAAAATCCGACGCTGATCGCGAATACATGTAGCGCTTTTCAAAATTTCAATTAGATCAAAAGTTATTGCAATAAAAATTTTCACATTTTTGGATATTTGGCAGGGGAGACGTCATGAACAGGGAAAAAATTTCTAACTCCTATTCCAACCAAACTCTATTTTCTGATGTAAAATCGACGCTGATCGCGAATACATGTAGCGCTTTTCAAAATTTCAATTAGATCAAAAGTTATTGCAATAAGAAATTTTCACATTTCTTGGATATTTGGCAGGGGAGACGTCATGAACAGGAAAAAATTTCTAACTCCTATTCCAACAAACTCTATTTTCTGATGTAAAATCCGACGCTGATCGCGAATACATGTAGCCTTTTCAAAATTTCAATTAGATCAAAAGTTATTGCAATAAAAATTTTCACATTTTTTGGATATTTGGCAGGGGAGACGTCATGAACAGGGAAAAATTTCTAACTCCTATTCCAACCAAACTCTATTTTCTGATGTAAAATCCGACGCTGATCGCGAATACATGTAGCGCTTTTCAAAATTTCAATTAGATCAAAAGTTATTGCAATAAGAAATTTTCACATTTTTGGATATTTGGCAGGGGAGACGTCATGAACAGGGAAAAAATTTCTAACTCCTATTCCAACCAAACTCTATTTTCTGATGTAAAATCCGACGCTGATCGCGAATACATGTAGCGCTTTTCAAAATTCAATTAGATCAAAAGTTATTGCAATAAGAAATTTTCACATTTTTGGATATTTGGCAGGGGAGACGTCATGAACAGGGAAAAAATTTCTAACTCCTATTCCAACCAAACTCTATTTTCTGATGTAAAATCCGACGCTGATCGCGAATACATGTAGCGCTTTCAAAATTTCAATTAGATCAAAAGTTATTGCAATAAAAATTTTCACATTTTTGGATATTTGGCAGGGGAGACGTCATGAACAGGGAAAAAATTTCTAACTCCTATTCCAACCAAACTCTATTTTCTGATGTAAAATCCGACGCTGATCGCGAATACATGTAGCGCTTTTCAAAATTTCAATTAGATCAAAAGTTATTGCAATAAGAAATTTTCACATTTTTGGATATTTGGCAGGGGAGACGTCATGAACAGGGAAAAAATTTCTAACTCCTATTCCAACAAACTCTATTTCTGATGTAAAATCCGACGCTGATCGCGAATACATGTAGCGCTTTTCAAAATTTCAATTAGATCAAAAGTTATTGCAATAAGAAATTTTCACATTTTTTGGATATTTGGCAGGGGAGACGTCATGAACAGGGAAAAAATTTCTAACTCCTATTCCAACCAAACTCTATTTTCTGATGTAAAATCCGACGCTGATCGCGAATACATGTAGCGCTTTTCAAAATTTCAATTAGATCAAAAGTTATTGCAATAAGAAATTTTCACATTTCTTGGATATTTGGCAGGGGAGACGTCATGAACAGGGAAAAAATTTCTAACTCCTATTCAACCAAACTCTATTTTCTGATGTAAATCCGACGCTGATCGCGAATACATGTAGCGCTTTTCAAAATTTCAATTAGATCAAAAGTTATTGCAATAAAAATTTTCACATTTTTGGATATTTGGCAGGGGAGACGTCATGAACAGGGAAAAAATTTCTAACTCCTATTCCAACCAAACTCTATTTTCTGATGTAAAATCCGACGCTGATCGCGAATACATGTAGCGCTTTTCAAAATTTCAATTAGATCAAAAGTTATTGCAATAAGAATTTTCACATTTTTGGATATTTGGCAGGGGAGACGTCATGAACAGGGAAAAATTTCTAACTCCTATTCCAACCAAACTCTATTTTCTGATGTAAAATCCGACGCTGATCACGAATACATGTAGCACTTTTCAAAATTTCAATTAGATCAAAAGTTATTGCAATAAAAATTTTCACATTTTTGGATATTTGGCAGGGGAGACGTCATGAACAGGGAAAAAATTTCTAACTCCTATTCCAACCAAACTCTATTTTCTGATGTAAAATCCGACGCTGATCGCGAATACATGTAGCGCTTTTCAAAATTTCAATTAGATCAAAAGTTATTGCAATAAGAAATTTTCACATTTCTTGGATATTTGGCAGGGGAGACGTCATGAACAGGGAAAAAATTTCTAACTCCTATTCCAACCAAACTCTATTTTCTGATGTAAAATCCGACGCTGATCGCGAATACATGTAGCGCTTTTCAAAATTTCAATTAGATCAAAAGTTATTGCAATAAAAATTTTCACATTTCTTGGATATTTGGCAGGGAGACGTCATGAACAGGGAAAAAATTTCTAACTCCTATTCCAACCAAACTCTATTTTCTGATGTAAATCCGACGCTGATCGCGAATACATGTAGCGCTTTTCAAAATTTCAATTAGATCAAAAGTTATTGCAATAAAAATTTTCACATTTTTGGATATTTGGCAGGGAGACGTCATGAACAGGGAAAAAATTTCTAACTCCTATTCCAACCAAACTCTATTTTCTGATGTAAAATCCGACGCTGATCGCGAATACATGTAGCGCTTTTCAAAATTTCAATTAGATCAAAAGTTATTGCAATAAAAATTTTCACATTTTTGGATATTTGGCAGGGGAGACGTCATGAACAGGGAAAAAATTTCTAACTCCTATTCCAACCAAACTCTATTTTCTGATGTAAAATCCGACGCTGATCGCGAATACATGTAGCGCTTTTCAAAATTTCAATTAGATCAAAAGTTATTGCAATAAAAATTTTCACATTTTTGGATATTTGGCAGGGGAGACGTCATGAACAGGGAAAAAATTTCTAACTCCTATTCCAACCAAACTCTATTTTCTGATGTAAAATCCGACGCTGATCGCGAATACATGTAGCGCTTTTCAAAATTTCAATTAGATCAAAAGTTATTGCAATAAAAATTTTCACATTTCTTGGATATTTGGCAGGGGAGACGTCATGAACAGGGAAAAAATTTCTAACTCCTATTCCAACCAAACTCTATTTTCTGATGTAAAATCCGACGCTGATCGCGAATACATGTAGCGCTTTTCAAAATTTCAATTAGATCAAAAGTTATTGCAATAAAAATTTTCACATTTTTGGATATTTGGCAGGGGAGACGTCATGAACAGGGAAAAATTTCTAACTCCTATTCCAACCAAACTCTATTTTCTGATGTAAAATCCGACGCTGATCGCGAATACATGTAGCGCTTTTCAAAATTTCAATTAGATCAAAAGTTATTGCAATAAAAATTTTCACATTTTTGGATATTTGGCAGGGAGACGTCATGAACAGGGAAAAAATTTCTAACTCCTATTCCAACCAAACTCTATTTTCTGATGTAAAATCCGACGCTGATCGCGAATACATGTAGCGCTTTTCAAAATTTCAATTAGATCAAAAGTTATTGCAATAAAAATTTTCACATTTCTTGGATATTTGGCAGGGGAGACGTCATGAACAGGGAAAAATTTCTAACTCCTATTCCAACCAAACTCTATTTTCTGATGTAAAATCCGACGCTGATCGCGAATACATGTAGCGCTTTTCAAAATTTCAATTAGATCAAAAGTTATTGCAATAAAAATTTTCACATTTTTTGGATATTTGGCAGGGAGACGTCATGAACAGGGAAAAAATTTCTAACTCCTATTCCAACAAACTCTATTTTCTGATGTAAAATCCGACGCTGATCGCGAATACATGTAGCGCTTTTCAAAATTTCAATTAGATCAAAAGTTATTGCAATAAAAATTTTCACATTTCTTGGATATTTGGCAGGGGAGACGTCATGAACAGGGAAAAAATTTCTAACTCCTATTCCAACCAAACTCTATTTTCTGATGTAAAATCCGACGCTGATCGCGAATACATGTAGCGCTTTTCAAAATTTCAATTAGATCAAAAGTTATTGCAATAAGAAATTTTCACATTTCTTGGATATTTGGCAGGGGAGACGTCATGAACAGGGAAAAAATTTCTAACTCCTATTCCAACCAAACTCTATTTTCTGATGTAAATCCGACGCTGATCGCGAATACATGTAGCGCTTTTCAAAATTTCAATTAGATCAAAAGTTATTGCAATAAAAATTTTCACATTTTTGGATATTTGGCAGGGAGACGTCATGAACAGGGAAAAAATTTCTAACTCCTATTCCAACCAAACTCTATTTTCTGATGTAAAATCCGACGCTGATCGCGAATACATGTAGCGCTTTTCAAAATTTCAATTAGATCAAAAGTTATTGCAATAAGAAATTTTCACATTTCTTGGATATTTGGCAGGGGAGACGTCATGAACAGGGAAAAATTTCTAACTCCTATTCCAACCAAACTCTATTTTCTGATGTAAAATCCGACGCTGATCGCGAATACATGTAGCGCTTTTCAAAATTTCAATTAGATCAAAAGTTATTGCAATAAGAAATTTTCACATTTCTTGGATATTTGGCAGGGGAGACGTCATGAACAGGGAAAAAATTTCTAACTCCTATTCCAACCAAACTCTATTTTCTGATGTAAAATCCGACGCTGATCGCGAATACATGTAGCGCTTTTCAAAATTTCAATTAGATCAAAAGTTATTGCAATAAAAATTTTCACATTTTTGGATATTTGGCAGGGGAGACGTCATGAACAGGGAAAAAATTTCTAACTCCTATTCCAACCAAACTCTATTTTCTGATGTAAAATCCGACGCTGATCGCGAATACATGTAGCGCTTTTCAAAATTTCAATTAGATCAAAAGTTATTGCAATAAAAATTTTCACATTTTTGGATATTTGGCAGGGGAGACGTCATGAACAGGGAAAAAATTTCTAACTCCTATTCCAACCAAACTCTATTTTCTGATGTAAAATCCGACGCTGATCGCGAATACATGTAGCGCTTTTCAAAATTTCAATTAGATCAAAAGTTATTGCAATAAGAAATTTTCACATTTCTTGGATATTTGGCAGGGGAGACGTCATGAACAGGGAAAAAATTTCTAACTCCTATTCCAACCAAACTCTATTTCTGATGTAAAATCCGACGCTGATCACGAATACATGTAGCGCTTTTCAAAATTTCAATTAGATCAAAAGTTATTGCAATAAAAATTTTCACATTTCTTGGATATTTGGCAGGGAGACGTCATGAACAGGGAAAAAATTTCTAACTCCTATTCCAACCAAACTCTATTTCTGATGTAAAATCCGACGCTGATCGCGAATACATGTAGCGCTTTTCAAAATTTCAATTAGATCAAAAGTTATTGCAATAAAAATTTTCACATTTTTGGATATTTGGCAGGGGAGACGTCATGAACAGGGAAAAAATTTCTAACTCCTATTCCAACCAAACTCTATTTCTGATGTAAAATCCGACGCTGATCGCGAATACATGTAGCGCTTTTCAAAATTTCAATTAGATCAAAAGTTATTGCAATAAGAAATTTTCACATTTCTTGGATATTTGGCAGGGGAGACGTCATGAACAGGGAAAAATTTCTAACTCCTATTCCAACCAAACTCTATTTTCTGATGTAAAATCCGACGCTGATCGCGAATACATGTAGCGCTTTTCAAAATTTCAATTAGATCAAAAGTTATTGCAATAAGAAATTTTCACATTTCTTGGATATTTGGCAGGGGAGACGTCATGAACAGGGAAAAAATTTCTAACTCCTATTCCAACCAAACTCTATTTTCTGATGTAAATCCGACGCTGATCGCGAATACATGTAGCGCTTTTCAAAATTTCAATTAGATCAAAAGTTATTGCAATAAAAATTTTCACATTTCTTGGATATTTGGCAGGGGAGACGTCATGAACAGGGAAAAATTTCTAACTCCTATTCCAACCAAACTCTATTTTCTGATGTAAAATCCGACGCTGATCGCGAATACATGTAGCGCTTTTCAAAATTTCAATTAGATCAAAAGTTATTGCAATAAAAATTTTCACATTTCTTGGATATTTGGCAGGGGAGACGTCATGAACAGGGAAAAAATTTCTAACTCCTATTCCAACCAAACTCTATTTTCTGATGTAAAATCCGACGCTGATCGCGAATACATGTAGCGCTTTTCAAAATTTCAATTAGATCAAAAGTTATTGCAATAAAAATTTTCACATTTCTTGGATATTTGGCAGGGGAGACGTCATGAACAGGGAAAAATTTCTAACTCCTATTCCAACCAAACTCTATTTTCTGATGTAAAATCCGACGCTGATCGCGAATACATGTAGCGCTTTTCAAAATTTCAATTAGATCAAAAGTTATTGCAATAAAAATTTTCACATTTTTGGATATTTGGCAGGGGAGACGTCATGAACAGGGAAAAAATTTCTAACTCCTATTCCAACCAAACTCTATTTTCTGATGTAAAATCCGACGCTGATCGCGAATACATGTAGCGCTTTTCAAAATTTCAATTAGATCAAAAGTTATTGCAATAAAAATTTTCACATTTTTGGATATTTGGCAGGGAGACGTCATGAACAGGGAAAAAATTTCTAACTCCTATTCCAACCAAACTCTATTTTCTGATGTAAAATCCGACGCTGATCGCGAATACATGTAGCGCTTTTCAAAATTTCAATTAGATCAAAAGTTATTGCAATAAAAATTTTCACATTTTTGGATATTTGGCAGGGGAGACGTCATGAACAGGGAAAAAATTTCTAACTCCTATTCCAACCAAACTCTATTTTCTGATGTAAAATCCGACGCTGATCGCGAATACATGTAGCGCTTTTCAAAATTTCAATTAGATCAAAAGTTATTGCAATAAGAAATTTTCACATTTCTTGGATATTTGGCAGGGGAGACGTCATGAACAGGGAAAAAATTTCTAACTCCTATTCCAACCAAACTCTATTTTCTGATGTAAATCCGACGCTGATCACGAATACATGTAGCACTTTTCAAAATTTCAATTAGATCAAAAGTTATTGCAATAAAAATTTTCACATTTCTTGGATATTTGGCAGGGGAGACGTCATGAACAGGGAAAAAATTTCTAACTCCTATTCCAACCAAACTCTATTTTCTGATGTAAAATCCGACGCTGATCACGAATACATGTAGCGCTTTTCAAAATTTCAATTAGATCAAAAGTTATTGCAATAAAAATTTTCACATTTTTTGGATATTTGGCAGGGGAGACGTCATGAACAGGGAAAAAATTTCTAACTCCTATTCCAACCAAACTCTATTTTCTGATGTAAAATCCGACGCTGATCGCGAATACATGTAGCGCTTTTCAAAATTTCAATTAGATCAAAAGTTATTGCAATAAAAATTTTCACATTTTTGGATATTTGGCAGGGGAGACGTCATGAACAGGGAAAAATTTCTAACTCCTATTCCAACCAAACTCTATTTTCTGATGTAAAATCCGACGCTGATCGCGAATACATGTAGCGCTTTTCAAAATTTCAATTAGATCAAAAGTTATTGCAATAAAAATTTTCACATTTTTGGATATTTGGCAGGGAGACGTCATGAACAGGGAAAAAATTTCTAACTCCTATTCCAACCAAACTCTATTTTCTGATGTAAAATCCGACGCTGATCGCGAATACATGTAGCGCTTTTCAAAATTTCAATTAGATCAAAAGTTATTGCAATAAAAATTTTCACATTTTTGGATATTTGGCAGGGGAGACGTCATGAACAGGGAAAAAATTTCTAACTCCTATTCCAACCAAACTCTATTTTCTGATGTAAAATCCGACGCTGATCGCGAATACATGTAGCGCTTTTCAAAATTTCAATTAGATCAAAAGTTATTGCAATAAAAATTTTCACATTTTTGGATATTTGGCAGGGGAGACGTCATGAACAGGGAAAAATTTCTAACTCCTATTCCAACCAAACTCTATTTTCTGATGTAAAATCCGACGCTGATCGCGAATACATGTAGCGCTTTTCAAAATTTCAATTAGATCAAAAGTTATTGCAATAAAAATTTTCACATTTTTGGATATTTGGCAGGGGAGACGTCATGAACAGGGAAAAAATTTCTAACTCCTATTCCAACCAAACTCTATTTTCTGATGTAAAATCCGACGCTGATCGCGAATACATGTAGCGCTTTTCAAAATTTCAATTAGATCAAAAGTTATTGCAATAAAAATTTTCACATTTTTGGATATTTGGCAGGGGAGACGTCATGAACAGGGAAAAAATTTCTAACTCCTATTCCAACCAAACTCTATTTTCTGATGTAAAATCCGACGCTGATCGCGAATACATGTAGCGCTTTTCAAAATTTCAATTAGATCAAAAGTTATTGCAATAAGAAATTTTCACATTTTTGGATATTTGGCAGGGGAGACGTCATGAACAGGGAAAAAATTTCTAACTCCTATTCCAACCAAACTCTATTTTCTGATGTAAAATCCGACGCTGATCGCGAATACATGTAGCGCTTTTCAAAATTTCAATTAGATCAAAAGTTATTGCAATAAGAAATTTTCACATTTTTTGGATATTTGGCAGGGGAGACGTCATGAACAGGGAAAAAATTTCTAACTCCTATTCCAACCAAACTCTATTTTCTGATGTAAAATCCGACGCTGATCGCGAATACATGTAGCGCTTTTCAAAATTTCAATTAGATCAAAAGTTATTGCAATAAGAAATTTTCACATTTTTGGATATTTGGCAGGGAGACGTCATGAACAGGGAAAAAATTTCTAACTCCTATTCCAACCAAACTCTATTTTCTGATGTAAAATCCGACGCTGATCGCGAATACATGTAGCGCTTTTCAAAATTTCAATTAGATCAAAAGTTATTGCAATAAAAATTTTCACATTTTTGGATATTTGGCAGGGGAGACGTCATGAACAGGGAAAAAATTTCTAACTCCTATTCCAACCAAACTCTATTTTCTGATGTAAAATCCGACGCTGATCGCGAATACATGTAGCGCTTTTCAAAATTTCAATTAGATCAAAAGTTATTGCAATAAAAATTTTCACATTTTTGGATATTTGGCAGGGAGACGTCATGAACAGGGAAAAAATTTCTAACTCCTATTCCAACCAAACTCTATTTTCTGATGTAAAATCCGACGCTGATCGCGAATACATGTAGCGCTTTTCAAAATTTCAATTAGATCAAAAGTTATTGCAATAAAAATTTTCACATTTTTGGATATTTGGCAGGGAGACGTCATGAACAGGGAAAAAATTTCTAACTCCTATTCCAACCAAACTCTATTTTCTGATGTAAAATCCGACGCTGATCGCGAATACATGTAGCGCTTTTCAAAATTTCAATTAGATCAAAAGTTATTGCAATAAAAATTTTCACATTTCTTGGATATTTGGCAGGGGAGACGTCATGAACAGGGAAAAATTTCTAACTCCTATTCCAACCAAACTCTATTTTCTGATGTAAAATCCGACGCTGATCGCGAATACATGTAGCGCTTTTCAAAATTTCAATTAGATCAAAAGTTATTGCAATAAAAATTTTCACATTTTTTGGATATTTGGCAGGGGAGACGTCATGAACAGGGAAAAAATTTCTAACTCCTATTCCAACCAAACTCTATTTTCTGATGTAAAATCCGACGCTGATCGCGAATACATGTAGCGCTTTTCAAAATTTCAATTAGATCAAAAGTTATTGCAATAAGAAATTTTCACATTTCTTGGATATTTGGCAGGGGAGACGTCATGAACAGGGAAAAAATTTCTAACTCCTATTCCAACCAAACTCTATTTTCTGATGTAAAATCCGACGCTGATCGCGAATACATGTAGCGCTTTTCAAAATTTCAATTAGATCAAAAGTTATTGCAATAAAAATTTTCACATTTCTTGGATATTTGGCAGGGGAGACGTCATGAACAGGGAAAAAATTTCTAACTCCTATTCCAACCAAACTCTATTTTCTGATGTAAAATCCGACGCTGATCGCGAATACATGTAGCGCTTTTCAAAATTTCAATTAGATCAAAAGTTATTGCAATAAGAAATTTTCACATTTTTGGATATTTGGCAGGGGAGACGTCATGAACAGGGAAAAAATTTCTAACTCCTATTCCAACCAAACTCTATTTTCTGATGTAAAATCCGACGCTGATCGCGAATACATGTAGCGCTTTTCAAAATTTCAATTAGATCAAAAGTTATTGCAATAAGAAATTTTCACATTTCTTGGATATTTGGCAGGGGAGACGTCATGAACAGGGAAAAAATTTCTAACTCCTATTCCAACCAAACTCTATTTTCTGATGTAAAATCCGACGCTGATCGCGAATACATGTAGCGCTTTTCAAAATTTCAATTAGATCAAAAGTTATTGCAATAAAAATTTTCACATTTTTGGATATTTGGCAGGGAGACGTCATGAACAGGGAAAAAATTTCTAACTCCTATTCCAACCAAACTCTATTTTCTGATGTAAAATCCGACGCTGATCGCGAATACATGTAGCGCTTTTCAAAATTTCAATTAGATCAAAAGTTATTGCAATAAAAATTTTCACATTTTTGGATATTTGGCAGGGGAGACGTCATGAACAGGGAAAAATTTCTAACTCCTATTCCAACCAAACTCTATTTTCTGATGTAAAATCCGACGCTGATCGCGAATACATGTAGCGCTTTTCAAAATTTCAATTAGATCAAAAGTTATTGCAATAAAAATTTTCACATTTTTGGATATTTGGCAGGGAGACGTCATGAACAGGGAAAAAATTTCTAACTCCTATTCCAACCAAACTCTATTTTCTGATGTAAAATCCGACGCTGATCGCGAATACATGTAGCGCTTTTCAAAATTTCAATTAGATCAAAAGTTATTGCAATAAAAATTTTCACATTTTTGGATATTTGGCAGGGGAGACGTCATGAACAGGGAAAAAATTTCTAACTCCTATTCCAACCAAACTCTATTTTCTGATGTAAAATCCGACGCTGATCGCGAATACATGTAGCGCTTTTCAAAATTTCAATTAGATCAAAAGTTATTGCAATAAAAATTTTCACATTTCTTGGATATTTGGCAGGGGAGACGTCATGAACAGGGAAAAAATTTCTAACTCCTATTCCAACCAAACTCTATTTTCTGATGTAAAATCCGACGCTGATCGCGAATACATGTAGCGCTTTTCAAAATTTCAATTAGATCAAAAGTTATTGCAATAAGAAATTTTCACATTTTTGGATATTTGGCAGGGGAGACGTCATGAACAGGGAAAAATTTCTAACTCCTATTCCAACCAAACTCTATTTTCTGATGTAAAATCCGACGCTGATCGCGAATACATGTAGCGCTTTTCAAAATTTCAATTAGATCAAAAGTTATTGCAATAAGAAATTTTCACATTTCTTGGATATTTGGCAGGGGAGACGTCATGAACAGGGAAAAAATTTCTAACTCCTATTCCAACCAAACTCTATTTTCTGATGTAAAATCCGACGCTGATCGCGAATACATGTAGCGCTTTTCAAAATTTCAATTAGATCAAAAGTTATTGCAATAAGAAATTTTCACATTTTTGGATATTTGGCAGGGGAGACGTCATGAACAGGGAAAAAATTTCTAACTCCTATTCCAACCAAACTCTATTTTCTGATGTAAAATCCGACGCTGATCGCGAATACATGTAGCGCTTTTCAAAATTTCAATTAGATCAAAAGTTATTGCAATAAAAATTTTCACATTTTTGGATATTTGGCAGGGGAGACGTCATGAACAGGGAAAAAATTTCTAACTCCTATTCCAACCAAACTCTATTTTCTGATGTAAAATCCGACGCTGATCGCGAATACATGTAGCGCTTTTCAAAATTTCAATTAGATCAAAAGTTATTGCAATAAAAATTTTCACATTTTTGGATATTTGGCAGGGGAGACGTCATGAACAGGGAAAAATTTCTAACTCCTATTCCAACCAAACTCTATTTTCTGATGTAAAATCCGACGCTGATCGCGAATACATGTAGCGCTTTTCAAAATTTCAATTAGATCAAAAGTTATTGCAATAAGAAATTTTCACATTTTTTGGATATTTGGCAGGGGAGACGTCATGAACAGGGAAAAAATTTCTAACTCCTATTCCAACCAAACTCTATTTTCTGATGTAAAATCCGACGCTGATCGCGAATACATGTAGCGCTTTTCAAAATTTCAATTAGATCAAAAGTTATTGCAATAAGAAATTTTCACATTTTTGGATATTTGGCAGGGGAGACGTCATGAACAGGGAAAAAATTTCTAACTCCTATTCCAACCAAACTCTATTTTCTGATGTAAAATCCGACGCTGATCGCGAATACATGTAGCGCTTTTCAAAATTTCAATTAGATCAAAAGTTATTGCAATAAAAATTTTCACATTTCTTGGATATTTGGCAGGGGAGACGTCATGAACAGGGAAAAAATTTCTAACTCCTATTCCAACCAAACTCTATTTTCTGATGTAAAATCCGACGCTGATCGCGAATACATGTAGCGCTTTTCAAAATTTCAATTAGATCAAAAGTTATTGCAATAAGAAATTTTCACATTTTTGGATATTTGGCAGGGGAGACGTCATGAACAGGGAAAAAATTTCTAACTCCTATTCCAACCAAACTCTATTTTCTGATGTAAAATCCGACGCTGATCGCGAATACATGTAGCGCTTTTCAAAATTTCAATTAGATCAAAAGTTATTGCAATAAAAATTTTCACATTTTTGGATATTTGGCAGGGGAGACGTCATGAACAGGGAAAAAATTTCTAACTCCTATTCCAACCAAACTCTATTTTCTGATGTAAAATCCGACGCTGATCGCGAATACATGTAGCGCTTTTCAAAATTTCAATTAGATCAAAAGTTATTGCAATAAGAAATTTTCACATTTCTTGGATATTTGGCAGGGGAGACGTCATGAACAGGGAAAAAATTTCTAACTCCTATTCCAACCAAACTCTATTTTCTGATGTAAAATCCGACGCTGATCGCGAATACATGTAGCGCTTTTCAAAATTTCAATTAGATCAAAAGTTATTGCAATAAGAAATTTTCACATTTTTGGATATTTGGCAGGGGAGACGTCATGAACAGGGAAAAAATTTCTAACTCCTATTCCAACCAAACTCTATTTTCTGATGTAAAATCCGACGCTGATCGCGAATACATGTAGCGCTTTTCAAAATTTCAATTAGATCAAAAGTTATTGCAATAAAAATTTTCACATTTTTTGGATATTTGGCAGGGGAGACGTCATGAACAGGGAAAAAATTTCTAACTCCTATTCCAACCAAACTCTATTTTCTGATGTAAAATCCGACGCTGATCGCGAATACATGTAGCGCTTTTCAAAATTTCAATTAGATCAAAAGTTATTGCAATAAAAATTTTCACATTTCTTGGATATTTGGCAGGGGAGACGTCATGAACAGGGAAAAAATTTCTAACTCCTATTCCAACCAAACTCTATTTTCTGATGTAAAATCCGACGCTGATCGCGAATACATGTAGCGCTTTTCAAAATTTCAATTAGATCAAAAGTTATTGCAATAAAAATTTTCACATTTCTTGGATATTTGGCAGGGAGACGTCATGAACAGGGAAAAAATTTCTAACTCCTATTCCAACCAAACTCTATTTTCTGATGTAAAATCCGACGCTGATCGCGAATACATGTAGCGCTTTTCAAAATTTCAATTAGATCAAAAGTTATTGCAATAAAAATTTTCACATTTTTGGATATTTGGCAGGGGAGACGTCATGAACAGGGAAAAAATTTCTAACTCCTATTCCAACCAAACTCTATTTTCTGATGTAAAATCCGACGCTGATCGCGAATACATGTAGCGCTTTTCAAAATTTCAATTAGATCAAAAGTTATTGCAATAAGAAATTTTCACATTTCTTGGATATTTGGCAGGGGAGACGTCATGAACAGGGAAAAAATTTCTAACTCCTATTCCAACCAAACTCTATTTTCTGATGTAAAATCCGACGCTGATCGCGAATACATGTAGCGCTTTTCAAAATTTCAATTAGATCAAAAGTTATTGCAATAAAAATTTTCACATTTCTTGGATATTTGGCAGGGGAGACGTCATGAACAGGGAAAAAATTTCTAACTCCTATTCCAACCAAACTCTATTTTCTGATGTAAAATCCGACGCTGATCGCGAATACATGTAGCGCTTTTCAAAATTTCAATTAGATCAAAAGTTATTGCAATAAGAAATTTTCACATTTCTTGGATATTTGGCAGGGGAGACGTCATGAACAGGGAAAAAATTTCTAACTCCTATTCCAACCAAACTCTATTTTCTGATGTAAAATCCGACGCTGATCGCGAATACATGTAGCGCTTTTCAAAATTTCAATTAGATCAAAAGTTATTGCAATAAAAATTTTCACATTTTTGGATATTTGGCAGGGAGACGTCATGAACAGGGAAAAAATTTCTAACTCCTATTCCAACCAAACTCTATTTTCTGATGTAAAATCCGACGCTGATCGCGAATACATGTAGCGCTTTTCAAAATTTCAATTAGATCAAAAGTTATTGCAATAAGAAATTTTCACATTTCTTGGATATTTGGCAGGGGAGACGTCATGAACAGGGAAAAAATTTCTAACTCCTATTCCAACCAAACTCTATTTTCTGATGTAAAATCCGACGCTGATCGCGAATACATGTAGCGCTTTTCAAAATTTCAATTAGATCAAAAGTTATTGCAATAAAAATTTTCACATTTTTGGATATTTGGCAGGGGAGACGTCATGAACAGGGAAAAAATTTCTAACTCCTATTCCAACCAAACTCTATTTTCTGATGTAAAATCCGACGCTGATCGCGAATACATGTAGCGCTTTTCAAAATTTCAATTAGATCAAAAGTTATTGCAATAAAAATTTTCACATTTTTGGATATTTGGCAGGGAGACGTCATGAACAGGGAAAAAATTTCTAACTCCTATTCCAACCAAACTCTATTTTCTGATGTAAAATCCGACGCTGATCGCGAATACATGTAGCGCTTTTCAAAATTTCAATTAGATCAAAAGTTATTGCAATAAAAATTTTCACATTTTTGGATATTTGGCAGGGGAGACGTCATGAACAGGGAAAAAATTTCTAACTCCTATTCCAACCAAACTCTATTTTCTGATGTAAAATCCGACGCTGATCGCGAATACATGTAGCGCTTTTCAAAATTTCAATTAGATCAAAAGTTATTGCAATAAGAAATTTTCACATTTTTGGATATTTGGCAGGGAGACGTCATGAACAGGGAAAAAATTTCTAACTCCTATTCCAACCAAACTCTATTTTCTGATGTAAAATCCGACGCTGATCGCGAATACATGTAGCGCTTTTCAAAATTTCAATTAGATCAAAAGTTATTGCAATAAAAATTTTCACATTTTTGGATATTTGGCAGGGAGACGTCATGAACAGGGAAAAAATTTCTAACTCCTATTCCAACCAAACTCTATTTTCTGATGTAAAATCCGACGCTGATCGCGAATACATGTAGCGCTTTTCAAAATTTCAATTAGATCAAAAGTTATTGCAATAAAAATTTTCACATTTTTGGATATTTGGCAGGGGAGACGTCATGAACAGGGAAAAAATTTCTAACTCCTATTCCAACCAAACTCTATTTTCTGATGTAAAATCCGACGCTGATCGCGAATACATGTAGCGCTTTTCAAAATTTCAATTAGATCAAAAGTTATTGCAATAAAAATTTTCACATTTTTGGATATTTGGCAGGGGAGACGTCATGAACAGGGAAAAAATTTCTAACTCCTATTCCAACCAAACTCTATTTTCTGATGTAAAATCCGACGCTGATCGCGAATACATGTAGCGCTTTTCAAAATTTCAATTAGATCAAAAGTTATTGCAATAAAAATTTTCACATTTCTTGGATATTTGGCAGGGGAGACGTCATGAACAGGGAAAAAATTTCTAACTCCTATTCCAACCAAACTCTATTTTCTGATGTAAAATCCGACGCTGATCGCGAATACATGTAGCGCTTTTCAAAATTTCAATTAGATCAAAAGTTATTGCAATAAAAATTTTCACATTTTTGGATATTTGGCAGGGGAGACGTCATGAACAGGGAAAAAATTTCTAACTCCTATTCCAACCAAACTCTATTTTCTGATGTAAAATCCGACGCTGATCGCGAATACATGTAGCGCTTTTCAAAATTTCAATTAGATCAAAAGTTATTGCAATAAAAATTTTCACATTTTTGGATATTTGGCAGGGAGACGTCATGAACAGGGAAAAAATTTCTAACTCCTATTCCAACCAAACTCTATTTTCTGATGTAAAATCCGACGCTGATCGCGAATACATGTAGCGCTTTTCAAAATTTCAATTAGATCAAAAGTTATTGCAATAAAAATTTTCACATTTCTTGGATATTTGGCAGGGGAGACGTCATGAACAGGGAAAAAATTTCTAACTCCTATTCCAACCAAACTCTATTTTCTGATGTAAAATCCGACGCTGATCGCGAATACATGTAGCGCTTTTCAAAATTTCAATTAGATCAAAAGTTATTGCAATAAGAAATTTTCACATTTCTTGGATATTTGGCAGGGAGACGTCATGAACAGGGAAAAAATTTCTAACTCCTATTCCAACCAAACTCTATTTTCTGATGTAAAATCCGACGCTGATCGCGAATACATGTAGCGCTTTTCAAAATTTCAATTAGATCAAAAGTTATTGCAATAAAAATTTTCACATTTTTGGATATTTGGCAGGGAGACGTCATGAACAGGGAAAAAATTTCTAACTCCTATTCCAACCAAACTCTATTTTCTGATGTAAAATCCGACGCTGATCGCGAATACATGTAGCGCTTTTCAAAATTTCAATTAGATCAAAAGTTATTGCAATAAAAATTTTCACATTTTTGGATATTTGGCAGGGGAGACGTCATGAACAGGGAAAAAATTTCTAACTCCTATTCCAACCAAACTCTATTTTCTGATGTAAAATCCGACGCTGATCGCGAATACATGTAGCGCTTTTCAAAATTTCAATTAGATCAAAAGTTATTGCAATAAAAATTTTCACATTTTTGGATATTTGGCAGGGGAGACGTCATGAACAGGGAAAAAATTTCTAACTCCTATTCCAACCAAACTCTATTTTCTGATGTAAAATCCGACGCTGATCGCGAATACATGTAGCGCTTTTCAAAATTTCAATTAGATCAAAAGTTATTGCAATAAAAATTTTCACATTTTTGGATATTTGGCAGGGAGACGTCATGAACAGGGAAAAATTTCTAACTCCTATTCCAACCAAACTCTATTTTCTGATGTAAAATCCGACGCTGATCGCGAATACATGTAGCGCTTTTCAAAATTTCAATTAGATCAAAAGTTATTGCAATAAAAATTTTCACATTTCTTGGATATTTGGCAGGGAGACGTCATGAACAGGGAAAAAATTTCTAACTCCTATTCCAACCAAACTCTATTTTCTGATGTAAAATCCGACGCTGATCGCGAATACATGTAGCGCTTTTCAAAATTTCAATTAGATCAAAAGTTATTGCAATAAAAATTTTCACATTTTTGGATATTTGGCAGGGAGACGTCATGAACAGGGAAAAAATTTCTAACTCCTATTCCAACCAAACTCTATTTTCTGATGTAAAATCCGACGCTGATCGCGAATACATGTAGCGCTTTTCAAAATTTCAATTAGATCAAAAGTTATTGCAATAAAAATTTTCACATTTTTGGATATTTGGCAGGGAGACGTCATGAACAGGGAAAAAATTTCTAACTCCTATTCCAACCAAACTCTATTTTCTGATGTAAAATCCGACGCTGATCGCGAATACATGTAGCGCTTTTCAAAATTTCAATTAGATCAAAAGTTATTGCAATAAAAATTTTCACATTTTTGGATATTTGGCAGGGAGACGTCATGAACAGGGAAAAAATTTCTAACTCCTATTCCAACCAAACTCTATTTTCTGATGTAAAATCCGACGCTGATCGCGAATACATGTAGCGCTTTTCAAAATTTCAATTAGATCAAAAGTTATTGCAATAAAAATTTTCACATTTTTGGATATTTGGCAGGGGAGACGTCATGAACAGGGAAAAAATTTCTAACTCCTATTCCAACCAAACTCTATTTTCTGATGTAAAATCCGACGCTGATCGCGAATACATGTAGCGCTTTTCAAAATTTCAATTAGATCAAAAGTTATTGCAATAAGAAATTTTCACATTTCTTGGATATTTGGCAGGGAGACGTCATGAACAGGGAAAAAATTTCTAACTCCTATTCCAACCAAACTCTATTTTCTGATGTAAAATCCGACGCTGATCGCGAATACATGTAGCGCTTTTCAAAATTTCAATTAGATCAAAAGTTATTGCAATAAAAATTTTCACATTTTTGGATATTTGGCAGGGAGACGTCATGAACAGGGAAAAAATTTCTAACTCCTATTCCAACCAAACTCTATTTTCTGATGTAAAATCCGACGCTGATCGCGAATACATGTAGCGCTTTTCAAAATTTCAATTAGATCAAAAGTTATTGCAATAAAAATTTTCACATTTTTGGATATTTGGCAGGGAGACGTCATGAACAGGGAAAAAATTTCTAACTCCTATTCCAACCAAACTCTATTTTCTGATGTAAAATCCGACGCTGATCGCGAATACATGTAGCGCTTTTCAAAATTTCAATTAGATCAAAAGTTATTGCAATAAAAATTTTCACATTTTTGGATATTTGGCAGGGAGACGTCATGAACAGGGAAAAAATTTCTAACTCCTATTCCAACCAAACTCTATTTTCTGATGTAAAATCCGACGCTGATCGCGAATACATGTAGCGCTTTTCAAAATTTCAATTAGATCAAAAGTTATTGCAATAAAAATTTTCACATTTCTTGGATATTTGGCAGGGAGACGTCATGAACAGGGAAAAAATTTCTAACTCCTATTCCAACCAAACTCTATTTTCTGATGTAAAATCCGACGCTGATCGCGAATACATGTAGCGCTTTTCAAAATTTCAATTAGATCAAAAGTTATTGCAATAAAAATTTTCACATTTTTGGATATTTGGCAGGGGAGACGTCATGAACAGGGAAAAAATTTCTAACTCCTATTCCAACCAAACTCTATTTTCTGATGTAAAATCCGACGCTGATCGCGAATACATGTAGCGCTTTTCAAAATTTCAATTAGATCAAAAGTTATTGCAATAAAAATTTTCACATTTCTTGGATATTTGGCAGGGAGACGTCATGAACAGGGAAAAAATTTCTAACTCCTATTCCAACCAAACTCTATTTTCTGATGTAAAATCCGACGCTGATCGCGAATACATGTAGCGCTTTTCAAAATTTCAATTAGATCAAAAGTTATTGCAATAAAAATTTTCACATTTTTGGATATTTGGCAGGGAGACGTCATGAACAGGGAAAAAATTTCTAACTCCTATTCCAACCAAACTCTATTTTCTGATGTAAAATCCGACGCTGATCGCGAATACATGTAGCGCTTTTCAAAATTTCAATTAGATCAAAAGTTATTGCAATAAAAATTTTCACATTTTTGGATATTTGGCAGGGAGACGTCATGAACAGGGAAAAAATTTCTAACTCCTATTCCAACCAAACTCTATTTTCTGATGTAAAATCCGACGCTGATCGCGAATACATGTAGCGCTTTTCAAAATTTCAATTAGATCAAAAGTTATTGCAATAAGAAATTTTCACATTTCTTGGATATTTGGCAGGGAGACGTCATGAACAGGGAAAAAATTTCTAACTCCTATTCCAACCAAACTCTATTTTCTGATGTAAAATCCGACGCTGATCGCGAATACATGTAGCGCTTTTCAAAATTTCAATTAGATCAAAAGTTATTGCAATAAAAATTTTCACATTTTTGGATATTTGGCAGGGGAGACGTCATGAACAGGGAAAAAATTTCTAACTCCTATTCCAACCAAACTCTATTTTCTGATGTAAAATCCGACGCTGATCGCGAATACATGTAGCGCTTTTCAAAATTTCAATTAGATCAAAAGTTATTGCAATAAAAATTTTCACATTTTTGGATATTTGGCAGGGAGACGTCATGAACAGGGAAAAAATTTCTAACTCCTATTCCAACCAAACTCTATTTTCTGATGTAAAATCCGACGCTGATCGCGAATACATGTAGCGCTTTTCAAAATTTCAATTAGATCAAAAGTTATTGCAATAAAAATTTTCACATTTTTGGATATTTGGCAGGGAGACGTCATGAACAGGGAAAAAATTTCTAACTCCTATTCCAACCAAACTCTATTTTCTGATGTAAAATCCGACGCTGATCGCGAATACATGTAGCGCTTTTCAAAATTTCAATTAGATCAAAAGTTATTGCAATAAAAATTTTCACATTTTTGGATATTTGGCAGGGAGACGTCATGAACAGGGAAAAAATTTCTAACTCCTATTCCAACCAAACTCTATTTTCTGATGTAAAATCCGACGCTGATCGCGAATACATGTAGCGCTTTTCAAAATTTCAATTAGATCAAAAGTTATTGCAATAAAAATTTTCACATTTCTTGGATATTTGGCAGGGAGACGTCATGAACAGGGAAAAAATTTCTAACTCCTATTCCAACCAAACTCTATTTTCTGATGTAAAATCCGACGCTGATCGCGAATACATGTAGCGCTTTTCAAAATTTCAATTAGATCAAAAGTTATTGCAATAAAAATTTTCACATTTTTGGATATTTGGCAGGGAGACGTCATGAACAGGGAAAAAATTTCTAACTCCTATTCCAACCAAACTCTATTTTCTGATGTAAAATCCGACGCTGATCGCGAATACATGTAGCGCTTTTCAAAATTTCAATTAGATCAAAAGTTATTGCAATAAAAATTTTCACATTTCTTGGATATTTGGCAGGGAGACGTCATGAACAGGGAAAAAATTTCTAACTCCTATTCCAACCAAACTCTATTTTCTGATGTAAAATCCGACGCTGATCGCGAATACATGTAGCGCTTTTCAAAATTTCAATTAGATCAAAAGTTATTGCAATAAAAATTTTCACATTTTTGGATATTTGGCAGGGAGACGTCATGAACAGGGAAAAAATTTCTAACTCCTATTCCAACCAAACTCTATTTTCTGATGTAAAATCCGACGCTGATCGCGAATACATGTAGCGCTTTTCAAAATTTCAATTAGATCAAAAGTTATTGCAATAAAAATTTTCACATTTCTTGGATATTTGGCAGGGAGACGTCATGAACAGGGAAAAAATTTCTAACTCCTATTCCAACCAAACTCTATTTTCTGATGTAAAATCCGACGCTGATCGCGAATACATGTAGCGCTTTTCAAAATTTCAATTAGATCAAAAGTTATTGCAATAAAAATTTTCACATTTTTGGATATTTGGCAGGGAGACGTCATGAACAGGGAAAAAATTTCTAACTCCTATTCCAACCAAACTCTATTTTCTGATGTAAAATCCGACGCTGATCGCGAATACATGTAGCGCTTTTCAAAATTTCAATTAGATCAAAAGTTATTGCAATAAGAAATTTTCACATTTTTGGATATTTGGCAGGGAGACGTCATGAACAGGGAAAAAATTTCTAACTCCTATTCCAACCAAACTCTATTTTCTGATGTAAAATCCGACGCTGATCACGAATACATGTAGCGCTTTTCAAAATTTCAATTAGATCAAAAGTTATTGCAATAAAAATTTTCACATTTTTGGATATTTGGCAGGGAGACGTCATGAACAGGAAAAAATTTCTAACTCCTATTCCAACCAAACTCTATTTTCTGATGTAAAATCCGACGCTGATCGCGAATACATGTAGCGCTTTTCAAAATTTCAATTAGATCAAAAGTTATTGCAATAAAAATTTTCACATTTTTGGATATTTGGCAGGGAGACGTCATGAACAGGGAAAAATTTCTAACTCCTATTCCAACCAAACTCTATTTTCTGATGTAAAATCCGACGCTGATCGCGAATACATGTAGCGCTTTTCAAAATTTCAATTAGATCAAAAGTTATTGCAATAAAAATTTTCACATTTTTGGATATTTGGCAGGGAGACGTCATGAACAGGGAAAAAATTTCTAACTCCTATTCCAACCAAACTCTATTTTCTGATGTAAAATCCGACGCTGATCGCGAATACATGTAGCGCTTTTCAAAATTTCAATTAGATCAAAAGTTATTGCAATAAAAATTTTCACATTTTTGGATATTTGCAGGGAGACGTCATGAACAGGAAAAAATTTCTAACTCCTATTCCAACCAAACTCTATTTTCTGATGTAAAATCCGACGCTGATCGCGAATACATGTAGCGCTTTTCAAAATTTCAATTAGATCAAAAGTTATTGCAATAAAAATTTTCACATTTTTGGATATTTGGCAGGGAGACGTCATGAACAGGGAAAAAATTTCTAACTCCTATTCCAACCAAACTCTATTTTCTGATGTAAAATCCGACGCTGATCGCGAATACATGTAGCGCTTTTCAAAATTTCAATTAGATCAAAAGTTATTGCAATAAAAATTTTCACATTTCTTGGATATTTGGCAGGGAGACGTCATGAACAGGGAAAAAATTTCTAACTCCTATTCCAACCAAACTCTATTTTCTGATGTAAAATCCGACGCTGATCGCGAATACATGTAGCGCTTTTCAAAATTTCAATTAGATCAAAAGTTATTGCAATAAAAATTTTCACATTTTTGGATATTTGCAGGGAGACGTCATGAACAGGGAAAAAATTTCTAACTCCTATTCCAACCAAACTCTATTTTCTGATGTAAAATCCGACGCTGATCGCGAATACATGTAGCGCTTTTCAAAATTTCAATTAGATCAAAAGTTATTGCAATAAAAATTTTCACATTTTTGGATATTTGGCAGGGAGACGTCATGAACAGGGAAAAAATTTCTAACTCCTATTCCAACCAAACTCTATTTTCTGATGTAAAATCCGACGCTGATCGCGAATACATGTAGCGCTTTTCAAAATTTCAATTAGATCAAAAGTTATTGCAATAAAAATTTTCACATTTTTGGATATTTGGCAGGGAGACGTCATGAACAGGGAAAAAATTTCTAACTCCTATTCCAACCAAACTCTATTTTCTGATGTAAAATCCGACGCTGATCGCGAATACATGTAGCGCTTTTCAAAATTTCAATTAGATCAAAAGTTATTGCAATAAAAATTTTCACATTTTTGGATATTTGCAGGGAGACGTCATGAACAGGGAAAAAATTTCTAACTCCTATTCCAACCAAACTCTATTTTCTGATGTAAAATCCGACGCTGATCGCGAATACATGTAGCGCTTTTCAAAATTTCAATTAGATCAAAAGTTATTGCAATAAAAATTTTCACATTTTTGGATATTTGGCAGGGAGACGTCATGAACAGGGAAAAAATTTCTAACTCCTATTCCAACCAAACTCTATTTTCTGATGTAAAATCCGACGCTGATCGCGAATACATGTAGCGCTTTTCAAAATTTCAATTAGATCAAAAGTTATTGCAATAAAAATTTTCACATTTTTGGATATTTGGCAGGGAGACGTCATGAACAGGGAAAAAATTTCTAACTCCTATTCCAACCAAACTCTATTTTCTGATGTAAAATCCGACGCTGATCGCGAATACATGTAGCGCTTTTCAAAATTTCAATTAGATCAAAAGTTATTGCAATAAAAATTTTCACATTTTTGGATATTTGGCAGGGAGACGTCATGAACAGGGAAAAATTTCTAACTCCTATTCCAACCAAACTCTATTTTCTGATGTAAAATCCGACGCTGATCGCGAATACATGTAGCGCTTTTCAAAATTTCAATTAGATCAAAAGTTATTGCAATAAAAATTTTCACATTTTTGGATATTTGGCAGGGAGACGTCATGAACAGGGAAAAAATTTCTAACTCCTATTCCAACCAAACTCTATTTTCTGATGTAAAATCCGACGCTGATCGCGAATACATGTAGCGCTTTTCAAAATTTCAATTAGATCAAAAGTTATTGCAATAAAAATTTTCACATTTTTGGATATTTGCAGGGAGACGTCATGAACAGGGAAAAAATTTCTAACTCCTATTCCAACCAAACTCTATTTTCTGATGTAAAATCCGACGCTGATCGCGAATACATGTAGCGCTTTTCAAAATTTCAATTAGATCAAAAGTTATTGCAATAAAAATTTTCACATTTTTGGATATTTGCAGGGAGACGTCATGAACAGGGAAAAATTTCTAACTCCTATTCCAACCAAACTCTATTTTCTGATGTAAAATCCGACGCTGATCGCGAATACATGTAGCGCTTTTCAAAATTTCAATTAGATCAAAAGTTATTGCAATAAAAATTTTCACATTTTTGGATATTTGGCAGGGAGACGTCATGAACAGGGAAAAAATTTCTAACTCCTATTCCAACCAAACTCTATTTTCTGATGTAAAATCCGACGCTGATCGCGAATACATGTAGCGCTTTTCAAAATTTCAATTAGATCAAAAGTTATTGCAATAAAAATTTTCACATTTTTGGATATTTGGCAGGGAGACGTCATGAACAGGGAAAAAATTTCTAACTCCTATTCCAACCAAACTCTATTTTCTGATGTAAAATCCGACGCTGATCGCGAATACATGTAGCGCTTTTCAAAATTTCAATTAGATCAAAAGTTATTGCAATAAAAATTTTCACATTTTTGGATATTTGCAGGGAGACGTCATGAACAGGGAAAAATTTCTAACTCCTATTCCAACCAAACTCTATTTTCTGATGTAAAATCCGACGCTGATCGCGAATACATGTAGCGCTTTTCAAAATTTCAATTAGATCAAAAGTTATTGCAATAAAAATTTTCACATTTTTGGATATTTGCAGGGAGACGTCATGAACAGGGAAAAAATTTCTAACTCCTATTCCAACCAAACTCTATTTTCTGATGTAAAATCCGACGCTGATCGCGAATACATGTAGCGCTTTTCAAAATTTCAATTAGATCAAAAGTTATTGCAATAAAAATTTTCACATTTTTGGATATTTGGCAGGGAGACGTCATGAACAGGGAAAAAATTTCTAACTCCTATTCCAACCAAACTCTATTTTCTGATGTAAAATCCGACGCTGATCGCGAATACATGTAGCGCTTTTCAAAATTTCAATTAGATCAAAAGTTATTGCAATAAAAATTTTCACATTTTTGGATATTTGGCAGGGAGACGTCATGAACAGGGAAAAAATTTCTAACTCCTATTCCAACCAAACTCTATTTTCTGATGTAAAATCCGACGCTGATCGCGAATACATGTAGCGCTTTTCAAAATTTCAATTAGATCAAAAGTTATTGCAATAAAAATTTTCACATTTTTGATATTTGCAGGGAGACGTCATGAACAGGAAAAAATTTCTAACTCCTATTCCAACCAAACTCTATTTTCTGATGTAAAATCCGACGCTGATCGCGAATACATGTAGCGCTTTTCAAAATTTCAATTAGATCAAAAGTTATTGCAATAAGAAATTTTCACATTTCTTGGATATTTGGCAGGGAGACGTCATGAACAGGGAAAAAATTTCTAACTCCTATTCCAACCAAACTCTATTT
>BMAO01017579.1:0-15107 GCA_019973975.1 Trichonephila clavata
TGAAAGAAAACCTGAAAGGGTTAAGAAGTTCTAAATTACGATAATTAAATAAAATTACTAAATAGGTTTTTTTTATTCTAAATAAAAACGTTATTTCCTGAAGTCTGACAAATTCAAACTAAATATAATCAAACTTCAATTTTGTCAACCCAAGATTTTAGCAAATCAGTTAAGGGAACCAGGACATGCTCGGAAGTGTAAAATGCCAAAATTAAGACCCTTTGTTTATGAGACATATAATCTTTCAAAATTTTCAATAGAGCTTAGATATTTTACGTTCTTAATAAAGATATTTAATTATTCTGTAGAACTACAAAAATAACTTTTTAGTTCAAAAGTTTTTTTTTCCTACTTAATTTAAGTAATACATAATTTTTGAGAACTCATAATACATACTTATGTTTAGGTACCATTTTTTAAAAAAGTATCTTTTTTTTATGCAAAATATTTTTTACACATATATAAAACAATACACAAGAGACAGAGAATCTATTTTTTTTAGTTGAAATTTAGTATAGTTTCTTTAAAAAATTTATAAAACATTGAAATTTGGAAAATTTCTATTTTTCAGCTTTTTTTATGCATAAAACCATTTTTAAAAATTTAGGCACTATTTTAATAGAAAAAAAATTAGGTTCACTATATGCATAGGCATCTTGTATAGAAGTATAAAAAATCTGGAATCTTATAGTGCAATAATTTTTTTAAAAAATGTATCGAAATGCAAAAAAATATGTTTTTCACACAGAAAATGTGAAAAAACTAAGGGTCAAAAGGGACGTGGTCATTCGTTTACATTTTTATTTTTCATATTTTAGGGCTATTTTACCAACAAACAAGTATTATACATTTTTAGGTTCAGAAAAATATGCACTATTTTTTAGAACTAAAATTGAAAAATCGATTTTTTGAAAGTATATGATGTCCTGGTTCCCTTAACATCATCAGGAAAAATCTACACTTTGCTTTATGGCAGGGGTGGGCAAATAGAGGCCAATAAAGAGTTTTTTTGTGGCCCGCCAAAACAGTCAGCATCATATTACACTTAAAAGCAAATATAAGGAATTTTATTGAATTTCGGCAAATCAACATACGTTTGTTGATTCAAATGTTTTCTGTATGAGCGTAATAAAATCAAATTATTGTTCAAAATTAGTTGAACTGATTAACAATAAAATCTAAGTTTGTGCTTATGGTCTCATTTCCTACATTGTTTTTAAATTTCCACTACTTAGATTTGCATTAAAAATGTGCTCTATTGCGTAAAAATTACATAATAAGCCAATAAAATAATATTTAAAAAATTTTTTTCATTTGTTCGAAAGTTGGAAGTGGCACGCATAATTATTTTTTACCTGAAAGTGGCACTCTTCCCAAAAAGGTTGGCCACCCCTACTATAGACAATATGCAATAAACACAATAAATAAATTTAATAAAACTGCCACTATTTATTTAACTTATATTTATTATTTTTCATGAATGCAGTCATTTTAAAGTGGTGAGGCCCTCCGCTCCCACAATGTGGAGTGAAAACAAGTTGCTGACTCCTGTTTTATGGTATAGTTATACAGCAGGGAACCATTTTCCAGATACCCCCCCCCCCTCCTGCGTGATATTTTTGATAAAATATTATTGTACATATATTTAAAAACATACGTTTATTTGAATTTAAATTATTAATTTTATTTTTCGAAATTTTTTATTTCTCCCCCACTTCGAAAACCTTTTCTCTCTTAATATTAAGAATATTAGAGAATATTTAAAGTCACATGTAATGTAATGAAAACCAGTGGCGAAACGTACACCCCCGCAGGATTCTAGAGGGCCCAAAGCCTGCCTGACGCTAAGTACATATTAGGGCTTGGGGCTCAAAACCTGACTTTGTAGGGGGGCCCTAATATTCTCCATTGCGCCCCTGATGAAAACACGAAATATTATACAATCTATTCAATATTAACACTCTGGGTGAGCGAGTGAGTGAATATTAAAGTCGCACTGTTCAGCTACACGAGGACTTTTGGCGACGGACCGCGTAATTTTGAACCATGGTCAAGTGATGCGGACGACACCTGATCTGGCACCCTCTTTCCTAACTACCACACCAACGGGAGGACGTTTGAGCTCTCGACAGATTTAACATGCATCGCTCCCCTACACGGCGGGTCTTCAGTGGTGCTGGGCTTGAACTCATGAGACGCTAATTTTGATCCGATGCCTTGACCTCTTGGCTACTGCGGCCACGGGTTGCGTATTGGAGCATGATACGAAAATGGGGTGGACTTTCGACCCTGGAACTTCACCCCTTGAAAAATTCCTGTGTACTCCTCTGGTAAAATGACACATTTTCACATTGTACATAAGAACGTTAATTGCATTATCAGAAGCATATATAATTCTAATTCAATATTATTTCTAAATTTAGATTTAAATAGTTTTAAAGCTTCTGTTGTGTTTTTTTTTTAATTTTATGTTGTTCAATATTTTTAACAATTATTGATGAATGAAAACCACAATTTCTGTAACAGATTTACACTGAAAAAGAAAAGCATCAAATCATGATAACAATGGAAATATTATGCATGCTAATTCATTAACAAAGTTTTTATGCATTTTTCTTTTATAAAACAAATTAACGATCCGCATATCTTTTTTTTGCAATCCTCTGTTTCGTCTTCATTTTTTTTAAGGGTGTTCTAAATCATTTTTCTTCTACTGGTGACATTCAAGTAGAATTTGAAAGTCAGGAATCGTTTTTATCAGGAATATGAATCAGAAAGTATATATATCGTGATATATCGATAAAAAATCATTTTTTTCTGCTGTTATCGATCTCTGTATCTTTAGATACTAATATATCTATATATATAAAGAGAAAAGCGACTTTAAGAAGACGAAGAAGCCATTATGAACAGCTTGCTGAGTTGAGTGAGGCAGTATAATACAGCTAAAAAAAGTTCGACTTTCTTTCCGATATTGCAGAAAGACTTGGTAATAATCATCGACTGTGCAGATTTTGTCAGCAGTGGTCGCGGGAAGTTACTTTCTCAAGAAAATTATGGTCCAACCATGCTTGGATCACCGCTGATTGAGACAACCGCCGTATTCACCACAAAGCTGGGGAACATCATAGTGCATCCACAGCAAAAATTACAGTTTTTTTCCGGCACCAAAGTGACATAGTGAACTGTAACAAATCAAATCGTTTGAGAAATAACTTTCAGATGCCCTGTAGTGTTCATAAAATTAGTTCCAAATCACTGACATCTGGAACTTCAGTGATGGCGTGCTAGGGATCATTGGAGAGCGGTGTGGCAATGTGTTGTGTTCTCCATATCAAAGCTGTTTCTGTCTTGGTTCCAGAGATGCAGTGGCATAATGGAGAATATTAGGGGTCCTCTGCAAAGTCAGGTTTGGGACCCCAAACCATATCTGATGTCAGTCAGGCTATGGGGGCCCTAGAATTCTGGCCCAGCACCGCGATGCGGGGTTGAGGAGTGTACGTTATACCACTGTAGTGATGGCTGTATATGGATTAGAAAAAGGCCAAGTCAGCATCTGCAAACAATCTTTCTGTGTCACCTAGATACACTGGACCTTAACCTACAGTTATGGTCTGGCGCGAGCAATTTTCTTTGATTGATGGAGCACTCTCGAGGGTAATTCACACACCCTAACTGCAAACTTGTACGTGAGTCTGGCGATTCAAACTGTTGCACTGCGATTTATAAACATCATTCAAGGGGTGTTTTCTAACAGGATAAGTGCTCCCTCATCACTATTGTAATTCAATGGCTCTATAGGGTGTCAGAGTGTTGCGTTGTCCTGCTAGATCATCAGATCTTTCTCCTATCGAGAACGATTGGGACATCATTGGACGGCAATGACAGCTTCATCCACAACCAGAATTAAAAAACCTTATACTGACCGACCAAGAGCAACAGGCATGCAATTCCATCCCACAAACATATCCGGTACCAGTACGAAACATGGCATGCACTTGTGCAGGCTTGCATTTAAAACTGTGGCGGTTACACGGTTTTTAATGCATTATCATTTCATATTTGAAATTGCTCTACTCGGGCTTACATTAAACTGCGATCTTGAAACTTAAATCAATTAAATATTATATATATAAAGGAGAAAAGCGACTCTCTGACTGACTGACTGACTGACTGACTAATCACGATATCTCCGGAACTATTCAACCTACAGATTTGAAATTCGGTAGACATGTTCCTTTTATGGAGTAGAGATCAGCTAAGAACGGATTTTGTGAAATTCGAATCGTAAGGGGCGTTACGGGGGGTTGAGGGGCGTTATAAATAATTGTTTCCATTTTTAAACTACTCGGTGTACAATCTTGAAATTAGGTAAACAGATTCCTTTCATAGAATAGAGATCCCCTACAAAATGAGTTCGGTGAAAATTGACCCCCAAGTGGCGTTGCGGGGGCTTAGGGGCCGTTATAGATAATTATTAACATTTTTAAGCTATGAAACGCAAAGTCTTTATATTTGATAAATATATTCCTTTCATAGAGTAGATATCAGCTACAAGATGGGTTTTGGGAAAATAGTCCCCCAAGTAGCGTTGTGGGATTAAGGGGCGTGATAGTTATATATTTTCGTTTTTAAACTACTTGACCTACCAGCTTGAAAATTGGTAGGCATGTTTCTTTCATGGAGTAAATATCCGTTACAAAATGGGTTTTGGGAAAATTGACCCCCAAGGGGTGTTGCGGGGGGGGGGTTAAGGGGAGATATAAATAATTATCTATATATATAAAGGAGAAAAGCGACTCACTCACTGACTGACTGACTAATCACGATATCTCCGGAACTGTTCAACTTACAGACTTGAAATTTGGTAGACATGTTCCTTTCATGAAGTAGAGATTAGCTAAGAACGGATTTTGCGAAATTCGAAACGCAAGGAGCGTTACGGGGGTTGAGGGGCGTTACGGGGGGTTGAGGGGCGTTATAAGTAATTGTTTCCATTTTTAAACTACTCAACGTACAATCTTGAAATTGGGTAAGCAGATTCCTTTCATAGAGTAGAGATAAGCTACAAAATGAGTTTGGTGAAAATGGAGCCCCAAATGACATTGCGGGGGCTTAGGGGGCATTATAGATAATTATTTCCATTTTTAAACTATTAGACGCACAGTGTTGAAATTTGGTAAGCAGATTCCTCTCATAGAATACAGATACGCCACAAAATGCGTTTCGTGAAAATCGACTCCCAAGTGGCGTTGGGGAACGTAAGGGGCGCATATTTTTCAATACAATCGAATTCTTAATGCTAGGACTTAAATATCAAAAATTTATACATATATATAACCAACAAAAATTTATAAAACATCATGAAATACCCAGCGAAGCAGACGGGTAACAGGTAGTATACATATAAATACTATTAAATTAGAAACACGAAAGAGTGTTCTTTTGATGATGCCATTCACCCATTAAATAAATTTGATTATTAAATATTTTGATGAGTCAAAAAAAGCCTGTAGTATTTCATCAATTTTTGTTGAAACTGATGAAAAATGATTCGACACAATTCCAAATTTGAGGGGGGGGGGGATATTGTAGCTATGTTATGCTGAAAAAACTTGACGGAGAGAAGAGCGGGAAGAAAGTGCCACTGCGTTGCATCCTGTACTGGCGCACATTTTGGTGAAACTGTGCACTTCTATTTTGCCATTCCAGCTAATTCATAATGATAGGGCAGAAAAATTTCGTGTAATTCAAATACAATGGACAATGAAGAAGCTTAGACTGTGGAAGTTAGTTTCAACAAAAGAAATAACATTATAAAAATCAAAAATAAACAAATAAAATAAAATAAGAAATGTTATTTTAATTTAATATCAGAAAACATTTTTTTTATAATTTCAGTAAATGCAAAGCATTGTTTGACAAATGAAATGCATGTCTAAAACAACGCACAAGTGAAAAAGATTGACGCCAGATTGGCTTATTCATCGCTCACTGCGATGTTTACCTGACCTCATTTTTGGCATAAGTTTTATAACTATCTTTAGAACTCACGATATCTTGATTTTTAACAAGGGATATAGATATATCAGGCAATTTTCTATGCTGATACCATATTTAACATTAATTTCTCTTCTCGTCATATACAATTCTTCACAGATTTGCTGATATATGGATTAATAGTAGTAGCTTTGCTCCCTCAATAGTTAAGGTTCATTTGGATCTGATAAAAATGTAAATAAGTGTTCAATATTAGTAGATTCTACCAGTGTTTCACACTTTTTTCACAAGTAGAAACTAAATATTTTAAAAGACTCGCTTGTAGAGATATTTTAGATTTGTTTTATGTGAAGTAAAATAATTACACATTGTCAGTAAGATCAGCAACAATATTTCAATGCAAACTTTATTTAAAATTCCATATTTTATACAATCATTGTTTACTTATTCCATTAAAGTAAAAGTTCCAAATCAGCAGACGATTTGAGCTGAGGTGCCACAGACAGCTTGCAATCAGCTGTTAATTTATATTCAGCCGGCTCAAGTTCAAGCTGGTTGAGTGCAATTTTACAAGCGTCACTACATGTTTAATTCTTTAAACTCTGAAGAATTATAAATTTCGTTGCGCTCTTCCGCTTCTCAGTACCATTTCTTGAAGTAAAACGTTTCGCTAAACATGATTTATTGACGTGACTTTTTTTTTTATAGCGGAATCATTTTACAGTCCCGTGACAAACTGATGTTTGGTAAAAAGGGAGTTTTGCCGAATTTGGCGAAATAAATAAAAGAAGCATTAAATTTACTTCAAGAACAAAAAAAGGAAGATTCTTACAGAAAAATAATAGCAATAATGTTTGTTTCTTCAAATTTTGTTCCAAGAAATGTTTCTTATTCATAATTAAAATAATAATGATTAAAATATTTGGCACAAAAAATATGTAGTTCTAGTGGATGAAATATTTCGGGGGAAAAAATTCTTTTGTCTTTTAATATTTCGGTCACGTGACTATGTTTCATGTTGTCGGTTATATAAAAACGTGTTGGAAACAATTGGATAAAATAATTATTTTAGGATTGACTCAGAAATAAATTCTGATTGTGAAAAAACATATAAATAAGTTCTCAATTATTAATCGGAAATTAACTTTGTCATTGCATCATTTTTGGTTAAAGAACTGTGAAAATATTCTATATAGCTGTTTGTGTTAGGTCAACAAAATATGTAATTTTTTATGACATTTGGTAACTCATTAAAGAGACTTCGCAATTGATAAAAACAGTAAACACTTCTAGGGTAAAAAAAAAAAAAGGTTTTACATGTGATACTCCTTCACGTGTGCTTCAAATAAAATCCGCTAAAAGTAAATGCTGTTATTTATAAGCAAGCTCTAATAGGTGACACCTTTATCACAACAATCCCATTTATAAACTTTCCACACACACACAGCTATGTTTATTCAAACTATTCAAACCCACTCAGTAGGAAAGTATTTTCCATTTTTCGTGATATAACTACGATGTAAGCCTTCATAATCTACAAAAAAGAAAAAAAAATGGCTTCTCCTTTTCGAACAAGTAACAAGTGGTTCAAAAAGTAAACAGAAAGGGAATGTATCTCTAACACGCGCACAGGATTTTCCCGTACGTCATATGCTACGTCACGAGCAAGCTCTACTAACCAGCTAATCAAGTCACGCGCCAGAAATGTGACGTCATCGATACGTCGCGGCAAGTAGGCGGAACTTTGGAAACGACCACACACGTCTTGCGTCATACCGACGCATGTAGTGGAGGACTGTGAAAGTTTTTTTTCCCTTCTCCCTTTTATTTTTTTGTTCGCGAATCACAAATGACGTCCTGGGGTTTAAAAATAGCTACTTTTTCCACTACTCAGACAAGACGAGTGTGATGGGGTGATCACGTGTATTATCGAAAACTTATGTTCAATCAATTTTCGGTGTTCCTAGATTTCTTTCGCGATAACGGTTTTGAGCGCAGGAAAAAAAAATTATTTTGGATTCGATTTTCTGGGTTATTGGAGAATCGTTCGCTTTATTATTTTCGGGATAGCGTCATGTGATTTTAAATTGCATAATTCTTACGTCAGATATCCGTAATCGTAGTTATGTAGCCAATGTTTTTACAACTGAATGATAAACGCGATGTGTTGTTTAACGACATGTGGTTTCTCATTTTATTATGCACGTGATTTATAAGAAGACGCGTCGCTAAATTATATAGTTTTGCTCTGAAATATACGCTAAGAACAAAATCGTACAAAAAAGATGGGAAGAATAATGTTCGGACTTTTTTTCTAATAAAGGATTTTCTTTGTTTTTCCGCCAAAAACAGGAAAGCTTATCACACACACACACTCATGATTTTTTAAATATGATCATTATTTTTACTTTCGAATAATAAAATTTTTTAGTCACGTGACTGAGTTTTGTTTTTTGAATATTTTTATTTTTACAGTTCTTCCCTTCAGTTTTGAAACATTTAAAGTTTAACCTAATTTTAACGAATTCGACCCCAAAAAGACTTTTGCGTTTCAATTTACGTCTGTTATGGACTTTGGTTTTATAACTTTAAAGTATAGAAATTTGCTGCAAAGAATTCGAAAAACAACTTTTATATTCCATTAGGCTTAGCTGCGCTAACATCAAAACGTTGCAACTAGTCTGATGTCAAAATACGGACTATTGCCAATCAGGTAAACTGAAGAAGGTTTCAAAGAAATTGTTTCCAGATTTACAATTACAGATATAAATACATTAGTTTACATAAAATACAAAATATATTAAATTACAAATGCATAAATATAAAATTATGATATCATCTTAAAAATTAATTATTTTTCAAATTATAATGTTCTATAATTGTATTACATTTCTGTTTGTTTATTAACTCACTTGGCTTGAGTGGCCATTAGTTGGCTACGAGTTCAATAACATTTGTCTCAACACGTCTCTCTAGATAGTAATCGCCAACCGGTGGTCCGTGAAAAAATTTTGATGGTGCGCAGAAAAATTAGAACATTGAAGATTCATTTTCAAAAATGACGAGTATTATGGAATATGGATTATACACTTTTTAAATTTTAGCTATTTCTTATAGACAAATTCCTTCTGAGTTTAGTTACTTTTTCAGGTGTTTCTTGCGATGCTTTCAAAGTGCGAGTTGGCCGCCGTGGTAAATTGGCGGTAAAATACTTCAATTTGTTCATATTGTTTTGAGCTAGCGTTTTGTTTTTGCTTTTCGTGAAGTTCGTTTTCAGTGATATGGAAATGTAAATAGATACAGTAAAATTCGTTTAACGCGAAAACGTTTAAGACGAAATATTGGTTAACACGAAATAATACAACGGTCTCGACAAACTACTATGTGTTTCAAACGTATTTTTTTCTCTTCACACGAAACAAAAAATGCTCAACACGAAAAGGTTTCTTTTTTGGAAAAGAACAAATACGGAAAACATCAGCCACGCAGGCGAGATATAAGAGAGGTGATTTCACATGTTTCGAAAAAAAAAGGCTAACTTTGTGTGTGTTTGGCTTTGAAATACCCTCAGAATAATCTGTGACAATAACCAATTTCGTTTACTAAGCTACTTTCACATCTTCCACCCCTACACACACATCTCATGTTTCATCAGTTGGCTTTGGAATTCGAGGTGACTACATCGTAAAAATCAGGGAGTGTGGTTCGCGCCCCCCCCCCCCCTGTTTTAGAAGAATCTTTTTGCTAGCATAATGACAAATACCTCAGAGGGAAAGTAAAATGCTATTTCGCTCAAAATGAGGACAGCGCTTCTTAAGGCTGTTGATCAAAAATAGAAGACAAAAATGGCAATTTGTAGAGATTTTGGAATTTCAAAATTTTGTATTCATTTTCATTGTAAATGTTTTTGTATCGATTTTTTTAGATACATGCATATATTCATATCTGTGTAAATAAAATGTACTCTAATAAACTCAATTTTGATAAATTAATGTATTTTTTTCACATATCCTTTAATACGAAATTCTTTTAACACGAAAAAATACTTCCATCCCTATAGCTTCGTGTCAAACGAGTTTCACAGTATGTAAATAAGTGACAAATGTATAGTTGTCCACCAAATAGTGATCTGCCAAATACAAAAATATACATTTAGAGGTCTACGTAGTTCGAAAGGTTGGTGACCACTGCTCTGGAGGAATTGGCGACGGGCTTTGTCATTTAGCACCTCGGTTAGAAGACGAGGATAATATGCGAGTTCACATACCCTGCTTCTTCTAACTTTCATTCACAACGAAAGAAAGGGATTGCAAGGTTGCTTTTTGCAACGTGAAGCCCAAACACTTCTTAACTTGATAATGTAACATGTAAATTGCTACAAATGTAAAACAACCGCAAGAACACCCCGGGGGTGCGTCACCCATTTTTATTAAAGACAAAGAAAGTGGAAGGGTCACTTGAGTACCAAGTTACAAATGAAATACATATTTACATAAAGAAAGTAAGTTCATGATGCAACACCGTACGAGGATAGAAGTTCATTCAGGACTCGAGCACAAAACTCTTCTCGAAATGTCTCATCTGCATAATATACATTTTAATTAAAGGGATAAGAGACTCTTATGTTCCATATCCCTCATAACTCAATCAATCAACTAATATTTTACAGCACTTGCAGAAATATAAAACTTTACAAACATTTACAACACTTTACAAATATTTTACAAAATGATATAAATTTTTCCGGAAGTTTTTTTTTTTTGGTGGGGGAGGGGGGAATAATAAAAAATGATACGTAATTTTTAATCAGTGTGCGTGCAAATTATCTTTTCTCAACACACATTTTTTAGCTTTACTAACCCCTTAACCTTTATTAACTCTGATATTTTCTTTCTATCTTTGATTTGCACATATTTTTAATTCTTATAGTGAGATTAGTGCTAATGTTTTTAAGAGATGCTGTTCGTTCATCGTGCTAACATATTTTTCATCCAGTATTTTTTTTTTTCCTTGGAAGGACGGAATTTTTCATTGAAGGCAGGAATTTAGATTTTTGAAAATATTCGATAAAGGACAGGGATCGGGAAGACAATGTGGAATTTGTTGCTTGAGAAGAAATGAAAATGGAAAGATAATCCAAAAAGAACGATATTATCTGTCCCCATTGCAATGTATTAACATGTTGGTATTATACCATGTTTCGAATTGTATGTGCATATAAATATGCAGACACACACAAAATCCTCAACCGTTTGAAAAAAGAGCCAATAACATGATTTTTTTTTTGGAAGTATGAGAGAAATTCTTTGAAGATGTACAAGTATGAAACATTTTTCATAGCATGTATAGAGAGCAGTTATAAACAGTAAACATTTAGAGTTTTTCGTGAGTTCCACAATTATAAAATAAAAAACAGTGAGAAAACCTAAAAATTGAAAATTAAAATGAAATTCTTCCATTTTCGCATTCTGTTAGATATGCATATTATATGCAATAAAAAAGGAGCCTTTTTTTGGAACATTTTGGGCAAACAAATTGACCGCTTAAGGCGTACTCAAACTTTTTTCGATTGGGCCACAACATAAGGACTGAGGATTAATGATGACGCTATAAGATCTAGAACATTTAAAATGCGGAAAATTGATCAAAATACCAAAACGCATAATTTTAGATTTTATTTTAAAATTATATTAATTTCTATCAAACTCAACTTACAAAAAAATAGGATTTGTGCATTTTTTACCCAATTATGGGATAATTTCGATTTTCTTTCATTAATGATCCCAAACCATTTGTGTGTGTGTTCGCATTTTACTGTTATAAAAACAAAGCTGCCATGTATTTTGAGAATCTGATTTTTTTAATTTTGATAAAGCCTCTATTATTTTTATTTCAGATATTAATTTATCAAGTGCAGGAGGATGGTAGCAAAGAGTTTTTACTAAATTCCAGACTGAAATCAGAATTATTTGCTTACAATTAGTTCAAACCAGTACGACATCGATAGTAAAATTTATAAATTTGATTTCTCGTTTGATATCTTGCTAAAATTTTAATGAATTTTTCTTAAATGATTGCATTTGTTAGCGCAATTTACCATGACCGGGCCACTTAGAAAAGTCCGGTGGGCCACATGCGGCCCGCAGGTTGAATATCGCTGGCTTAAGGGGTTAAAACTCCTGTTTGGGCCGAACATATAACGCAGTGTTCTGTTTCAGAAATTTTACCGTTAACCACCATCCATCACTTCATTCCTTCTTGCGTGTGAGTAACACACCACACGTGTATGAATGTACGGGATTGGAAAATGCAAATATAAACAAGGCTAGTATGTAGAGCACGACGAAACTAAAAGCATTTTTGCTTTCTTATTTGCATTCGTGAATGAGTTGCTCGTTTAATGAGCTTGGGAGTCAAGAGCTTGTTCTCATAGGTAGTCAAATATCTCCTTTGTTTCGAATGTTACCTTTTATGACCAAAAAATAAACCCTAGAGTGATTTCATAGAACGTTTATACCAAATGGACGAAGATTTAGACCAGGGTTGGCCAACCCGCGGACCGAGGGCCGCATGTGGCCCTCCTTGAATAATTTTGAGGCCCGCGAGATTAATTACAACTTTACAAAATACGACTATTTTGTGCAATATTTTGTTTTTAGAGGTTTTTTAACAAATAAATCAGGTAACTGTTTCAATTTCATCCCGTTGCTTCTGTTACTACAAAACTTTTTTTTTTCGAAAATGAAATTTATCAAACATAAATCGCATTCAAACACTCAACGGACGAAAACTTGCAGCATCAATTACAATGAGCAATTACAAGCACCGAGATCGACTCGCAAAAAATAAGTGAAATCGTTGAGAAACGAATATTTCACTAATTAAATAAATGAAACAATATTTTATCATTGCATTTTTATTATTATATTATAAATGTCTGTAAACATGAAAACAATATTAATGTGTCAAATGTTTGTAATGGGTCCAATTCTAATATAGAGATAGATAGATATTTTTTTTTAATTCGACTCGCACGGGATTATAATGTTTTTCCGAAGTGGCCAAGGAGGTCATTTAGGTTGGCCACCCCTGATTTAGACTTTCTATTATAGCACAGTATGTATGTATCTCGAATTATAAGATAATATGTGGTTAAGAGTTTGAAAATAAATATGAGAGGCATGGGTATATATACAAAAAATAATAGAATAATTACAATTAAGAATTGTTAATACCCAAAAATCATGAATAATATAGATAAATGTTGATTCTTGCACTTGTGAATAAATGTACATCGGTGAATAAATAACATTGAAAAATGTAGATTTTTGTACATTTTTGTACATAAATGTGTATGACGAATGAATAAATGTCTGTATATAGTAAGTAATATAATTAGTTAGTAATACGTTAATTAGTAAGTAATATGTGAATAAATATAGATTATTGTACACGGATAAATGTGCATTCCTGAATAAATCTAATATATAAAATTCTCCTGTCACAGTGTTTGTAACCAAACTCCTCCGAAACGACTTGACCGATTCTTATGAAATTTTGTGCGTATATTCAGTAGGTCTGAGAACGTAACGTAGGACGTAAACTATTTTTCATTCCGATATTGCAATTAGTTTAAAAAGATATTAATTAAAAGCCTTAAAACACCTAATTGTTTTACTCCTGCGGGTTGTTTACTTGGCAGAACTTCCATTCCGTTTCGGCCGAGTGGTGATCCGACGTTTTCCACCATCTTAAAATTGCCATCCAATTTTTCTTGTACTTGAGTAAATGTGCATTCCTATTTTTTTTTTTTTAATAACGTCAATAAATGTCAATTTTTCTTAAATATAAATAAGTCCAAATTTTTATATTGTACATCAATAAATGATGCATTTTGTACTGAATTAAATATTTTATTTTCTTTTCACTGTCCTTCCTTAAAATGATTATACATCGCAAAATCTGTCGTATAACGCTCACCTGTACTTCAGAGATGCAATTTTTAATTTTTAGATACATTCGCCGTATAACGAAATTTTTTACGAAGAAACCTGAAATGCAATACTCTTATGTTTTGAAGTCAATTATTTGAGGTACTATCACAGGTTCGGAAAAAATAGTATACTTCTAGAAATACAACCCTTTAAATTCATAAGCAATGTCATTTCTTTTAAATGAACAGTATTTCGATCTATGTAGAAGTCTAATTTTTTTCTATACTCCTCTTTTTTCATTTTTAGAGCTTTCATTTTTATACCCAGGGTATAACGCGCACCGTAAATTTCGATCCTATTTTTTGTGTTAAAAGTGCGCGTTATACGCCGGATTTTACTATCTAGTGATTTTTGGTCCTTTTTTATGTCAAAAATATATGCGTCTTTCCACAAATTTCGAAATATTTTGGGCAAATGATTATTTCCAGTGCTGGCTTAAACAATGACTCAAGCTATTCTACTATCCTGGTCAGTAATATTTAAATAAAGCTCGAGCCCGGATTCTATTAAAAGCCAAATAAGAGCGCTGCGGTAGCGGAGTGGTCAGGATGGCGAGATCGTGATCGGCGATTGTTTTATACAAGCTTTGGTTTCGTATTTTGAATAGACTAGAGACTCATCTTGTGGAATGGAAACTGATGTTAAGGTATCCGACTACCCTAAAATTGTGTGAATTTTGCTAAAAATTGACAACTTTTTTTATGATTTTATTTTATAGGCCATCTATTAGATTTATAAAAATACCTTTATTATTTCCCGTTTACTAGAACAAAAGCTACAAGTGTTTTAGTAAAAGCAGATGCCATTACTTTAAGCAAGATATGTCATACTTTAAAATGCGTTTTACTTGAAATGTGGTTTTTTTAAATGCTCAAACGCGGGGCCAACGATTGCTAAAACAGTTTTGAAAATAATTAACTGAAATTTTTTGTGTATGTTCTGTATGATAGTAGAAGTGTTTTGTCAATCACTGTTTCAGATTTAACAATCACTGTTTTAGATTTATCAATCACTGTTTTGTTAAAAAATTTACAGTCCCTTATGGTAATATAATCGCTGTTATTTTAAGCAATTTCATATAATAACTAAGATAAAGTACTCTAATTTTGTCAA
>BMAO01017580.1:0-35413 GCA_019973975.1 Trichonephila clavata
TTTATTATAATGTTGCTTATTCATAATTATATTTTTGTTTTTTATTTATAATTATGTTTCGTGAGTATTTTTATGTATGCTTCTTATTACAATACGATGTGATTACTCTTTTTTCATAATTACTACTAAATTATATTATTATTTTTTTAAAAATAATTATTGTTAAATCATACTATATGAATATAGTAATTATTACTATATAATTTTTTATAGTATATATAATAATTACTATAAAATTATATAAGATTTTTTATTATATATTGCTTAATATTACTATTAGTAAATATTTTTTTAGATTATATTGATATTAACTTTTTCATTAACCTTGGTTATTATCAATCTCTTTCGATATTCTTCATTCGAAATAGATTTTACTGTATTTCAAAAGTTCTTTAAAATTATTTTCCTGACGATCGCTTACCGCTACGCCGCCATCTTGGATTCCATTCCAAAGACATGAGCTGCTTGGCGTGATTCTTTATCGCGCCAAGCAGCGTTTGGCGCGTAGACACAGGATATCAAACTAGTTCCAAAAAGGAAGAAATCCATATGACAGCATGCGGTGCAATTTATTTTAAAAGAAGTTTCCTATTGTCTGCTCTTGGAACATTGTTCACTTACGGATTAGTAATCATAAATTTGAAATTTAAAGAAAATAATTTGCAGTTTAAAACCTGATAATTTTAAAAAACTTTTCTCGATAAAGAGATATAGCATTAGCGGAGATAAAAAAAATTAATCATTAAAGTCTAAATGCTAATTTTGCTATTGCTAAGGCTGTTTCACACGATTATTATTTTTTACTAATATTTTATTTATTTAACTGTAAGATAGAGTGAATGGATTTTGAAATCAGAAGTCTCCCAAATAGAAATTGGCAGTTCCTTTGATTTCGCTTAAAATCGTGTAGTTAATTAGTATTTATTGCATTTTTGTGATTGAAAACTCTCATTCTTCTCTTATCGAATATTGCTCTCAACAATTAGAGAGATCTTCTGTGCACAAGATGCATACTTGCATCAAGAAATGATATAGTTCCTAATTTCCTTCTGCAATATATTATATCAGGCATTACTCTTATCGTTCAATATTCTATAGCACTCAAACTGGAGGGTTTGCATGTCTTTAGCACTTTTAATTGGTGAACAGTTGGGTAATTCAGCTGAACGAAGAAAAAAATTTAAACCCTCGAAGGCGATTCAGTGATATACAGATCATATGGGTCTGCAATTGTCATGTTGTGAAACGATCTTAAGATGACGAGTCATGAAAAATAACATATATGGTCATTTTATATTACCTTAGTATATTGTTGAGCTGTTACATTACTAATTTCATGACTGTTTAGCGACAACTTACTGTCATAAGAACAGTTACTCCATACCATCATTTCGCAGTAATTTGTGTATGCCTGTGCCAGAGCCTGATTTAAAGTGCTGTATGATTACTTTCGTAGATGGATATGATATCTATTAACTGTAAGATTGAAGCAGGACTCATTACTCAATGCAATAATATTTCAATCTTATGGTAAGCATATTGATCGGCATGCAACACTACTTCTAATAGTTTTAACAATGTCGAAGTTTGAAGGCAAACACGCGTCTTAAAAGTCAAAGTGAGCGTAACTTAATTTCAATCAAACATTAGGCCTATACCATCAAACTACCTCGTCGGGGTAATGCGATCTTTCCTGAACGAATATGATGTTATTTCGAGTACCTCTGTCTCGCCATACCAAGCATGTCTGGTGTCACGCTTTAAACTGAATCGGTTATCGTCTGCAAAAAGCACTTGACTCCATTCATTTTGCATCCAATCTAGATATTCAACAGCCAACTTTCTTCGAGTCCCATGGTGTCTTGCTGTCAACGGAATACACACCATTGACCTTACGTGCATACAATACACTCTCATAAAGCTTGTCGGATTGTTTGACTTGAGACTCTTCGTACTGTTACCGAGAGAAACTGCTTTTGAATCTGCGTAGCATTGATTGTTTTGTCTGGAAGTGTTGTTAACATGATATATCTGCCATTATTTTCTGGGTAAGAACATGGGTGATCTTGCCCTAGCCGACGTCGAACATGCTCTGTTTCTTGGAATCTGTGGGACGTAAGTTTTTTGGTTCCAAAGCGTTATTGGGCTTTTTTCAAACGGTGCGACGATGGTCACTTCCAAAAATGAGGAATTCACTTTCATTACTAAATATAACTGTCATCCAAAAGTTATTGGTCTCTAATTCATGAATTTTTGCAACCTCCGAAAACCTTTTCTGATTTTGCGAGCTGATGAACGGTTTCTTTCTAATTGCTTGATTTTTACATCCAACTTGTCTAATTATATTTCTCATAGTTTCATCACCTACACTTCTGCATATGATTTGAGTAGTTTCTGCAGCAAGATTGACTGTACTTACTTTAGGATCAATCATGATTTCTTTCAAAATTTTCCTTTTTACGACAAAACTTAGAAAACCTTTTCTTCCTCTTCCACGTTTATTTTCAATCAATCCTTTATTTTATGGCAATATAGTTCGATATTTGACATATTTTGTCTATTTTTAAGAGGATTTAGTACCTTTAAACCTTTAAAAATTCAATTTTTTAAAGATATTAAAAAAATAGTTTTAACTGTTTGGAGCATTTTAAAATCTGATAATTATAACGTTTTGTACAGAAAAAAAAGGAAATGTTTAAAGAGACTTTGTTCTTTAATGTCAATTTAGATTCACGAGAAGTACTCCATATGTGACAAGAGCTCCAAATGCTGACAATAAAAAACTCCTCTTAAAATGAACCGTCCCACAAGCTGATATGAAAATGATATCTTTCTTCTTCATTCTTTCAAGTACATCAATTGTTTCTTTGTCTGTCAATTTGCCAAATTTATGTTTATCAATTATCGACTCAGTAGTGGCTTTTATTTTTAACATCAATTTTGGAATTCGAGAATTACAAATTGTCAACGAAACTATGACAACAATTCCAGTGAAAGAACTTCAGCCCATATCGAGTAAATAATATGGAGAGAGGTTCTGTTGTAAACTAATAGATAAAGCACTGTATAAATTAAAGAAACTGCTCAATAAGATAAAAAATAATGGTGTCGATGAAATATTACTTACGAGGCTTATTTTTTCCAAGATTTTGTAACATTCATTTGCAATTTTAGTACTTTTTTCAAACAATATGATGAAATCAATGTTCTTCAAGTTATTGTAAAATTGAAGAAGGAAAATCTACATTGTTGAGTTAAAACAAACATGGACAAAGCAAAAAGGTAAGGGTATGTCACATATACCATGAAATATATATAACTACCTATAAAGTTAGTGATTATTCTATGAATTCTATCTTCAAAATGATACCTAAATGTCCAGAACTCAGACGCGTCCTCTTGTTCCCTCGCAAGATAAGTAAAAGCAGCAGAAAGATGGACTGGTAAAATGAAATTATTTAAAAGAATTAATATCTTTCGCGTGTGTAATTTTTGTTTAGGTAGTTTATTGATAGATTCGGATGGAGAATTAAAGAAAAGTATAAGGATTTTCAAGTTCTTCTTTTGATGCAACATTGTATAATGCATGGCAATAGACAAGATATTGATAAACATATAAGCGAAGGCTTGTTTTAAATCATGTACATCGTAAGCTGATGTGACACCAGCTAAAACATATATATCGAGAAAAGACGAAGCGTAACAGTGAAATAGTACGAATAATATTTGAAATTTTTTTCTAAAAGTTCGGCTGTATTCTTTTTCATGGAGTGAAAGTATAATCCACATTGGAATATTTATGGAGGCATTTTTTATTGCTTTTATATGATGCATGATGTCTAGTGAAGACTAAATGTATATATTTTTGCATTTTCTTTAATATCAGCAGTTCAAGCCATTCCTTTTTATATTGAGTTGGATGCTCTCTCAGTCGTTTAGATGCTCTCTGAGTGATTCGATATAAATTATTAACCAAAAAAGTCTTAAAATGCTTCATAAAACAATTATTTTTCGAGCTGAAAGCTTAATATTAATTGAAATAATTCTTGCTATAGAACATCAAACTAATCTTCGTTAGTTAAAGAAAAGTCAATATTTTCATTGATGTAACAATACATTGTCAACAGCTTGTACCCCGAGGATCAAAAATAAAAAAAGGGCGTAGAAAGCCATGACATTTTCTGTCAGTGATTTAACGAAAATTAAAAATGAAAAACGCTTGACGAGATAAAATTATCAATAAAATCCATTTACAAGGGCCATATGTAAGACTTATAACGATGGTAAAGTAAACAAAAATAGCCATTAATTTTACTCACGTGAGACAATTTATTACAAATCTTAAATGTTGATTTGAAAGCACATTGTTTGGAAAATTACTTAATTTAAAATATCTTATTTATAGAACTTTGAAAAGTTCTGTTGATGAAGCAATTATATTCAATGTCATTAATTTAATATATACAAAAATGAGAAATTCTAATATTTCTCTTTATGCACCTATTTAATATTGAAATGCTTTTTTTTTGGTGAATGGTTTGTAATGCCCCAAAGTGTTTACACATTTTTAGGATGGTTTTGTGTCATCTTATTGTTTAAAATGTAAACACTAAATTGTTATGTGTTCTACCTGATATGTTCGTTTCTGATTTACTAATCTACGGCACTGTTTCTATAATTTGAAGGATTTTTAGTAAAATTTCTACTTGCCATTCCTCTTTCATTGCCTTCTTTACTTTTTTTTTGTGTGAGAAGTATGGGGGTGTCAGTAAAGAATACGTCGAAGCGAGTGTTACAATTGCTGTTTTTTTACTGATTGCCCAACGCAATCTTCATTCAGTTTACGAGTCACGGGAAGCAAGGTTTTCTGTAGGTATTCGTCTTTCTTAGATTCTTAAGCAATCACGTGATTCGAGGTAACTTGTCATTTTCTATTTTCACCCTTCATCTATCCTTTTCTACTATCAGTGTATAATTGTCATATATTTTTGTTACAGCTGATATTGCAGAACTTCCAAGCTCCAAGTTACTTATAAAATTGAATAAATCATGTTTCGAATCTTCATATATTTTTTTCTGTATCAAAAGGGACTCAAACACAAATTTCAGATAACATATAACTTTACGTCACTACTTAGCGAGTTCTTATCAGTAATATACACTAGTGGCCATTAAAATTGAAACTCCATGAAGGAGGGATTATAAAACGTCAAATTCGCATGAAAGGATTCTAGGATATGCAAATTATTATAATTTAAGCGCAATCGACGACATAGGAGGGAAAACCACATCTCATACTCTATATAAAAGGAAGGTTAAATATATCGGGTCTCTTATTCGTTCGGATGTTCGTTGTTAATGAAAAGATTGTGTTACGTCTCTGCCCTCTTTTGAAATAATTTTTTAGTGTAGTATCTCTAATATTTTTCTCTTTATGAAGCCTCAAATTTAGGTGACATCATTTTTTCAAACCTGCTCAAACTGCATTAATTTTAACTAAACCAGCAAAGGTTTTTGCTCTGTTTGTGATTGTGATTAGTTGTACAGCTATGTGAAAGATTATGTTAAGAGAAAAAAAACTCACTATTAAATTGTGGGATTTTCTGCCACGATACCAAATGATGCGAGGGCAGGTATCAACAGAAGTGTCTTTAAAATACAGATGTTCTGCAAATAAAAAATTTCTCTCTGATTGTTATGCACAGGAAATAACAATTGCTGTATTATTTTGAAATCTTAACTAAATGGCCCAACTTTTGAGAAACTTGCCTGGAATTATGTGCAACAGTTTTCTTTTTATGGAGAGTCAAAGTTAGTGGCATCTGTAGCGGATCTGTTACAGCAACCAGAGCCACTTGACGCAACACCACCAACAAGCAGCAACAACTCACACACTCGCCATAACAAATATATCGTTCATTCGCCTATCCACCGACTCATTGGTGGGGGAGTACTGTAGTGGTGGTATCTACAAAAGCCAGTAACAACCTGCGGACAGAGGGGATCACTTTTGTCTACTGGTCATGTTACGTGGCTGCGGATACATAGGTCGCGGGTTCTGTCCACCTAGTATGCGTCACTTCACATCTTTTCTCAAACCCCGACTCACACAAACAAGGTTAAATTTGACCAAATCAGCAAACCGTTTTGTCGAACTTGTGACTGCTACTAATAGTCCGGCTATGAAAGATGAAGGCAGTGAAAAAATCATCATCCTAAAATTGTGGAATTTGTAGTCATAGTAGCTAATGATGTGATGGAAGATGCCAATTTTCTACATTTTCAAAAATGTGCTCGTCTTCACTTCACCAAGTGTAAGGGGATTTTTTTAAAATTTTTTTCCCAGAACAGGTATGACCCCACTTTTCACTTCGAGCCCGATTATCGTTAAGTATCTGGATGCTCTGTATATATATTTTGTAACCTGCTTTGTTTTTCTGGTATGGACTTGGAAATGGCCAACAGAGGATATTTCATAGCAATACTCGCGCGTAGTCAGAATATCACGATCTTTGCGTTGTGCTGTTTATCTCACTTATTGTGAAATCAAAAGTTTATGTATCGCTTTATTTTTTTAAAATAAAATTAAGAATATGAATGATTATAAATGGGAAAAATTTTCGTTCAGAAACTGAAGATTTATATTTTCCGAATAAGCTTATAAAAATAATCTATGCTTCCCTCTCTCATCATGTTAGTTTTTTGTGTATTTAATAATTTCCCTTTTTCAAGAAATGAATTTATCATTGAACAAACATGTTACTTTTATTTTATAATCAATACAAATCTAAAAAAATATAGGAGCCAAACGTACTTTAACTTTAATTAACTTTGTTTCTTGTAACGAACAAATTCCTTCTACATAACGTAGTTTATATTAAAATATATCCTGAATAATATTTTAAATTTTTATATTCTTGCTGAGGCATAAGTTGCATTACGGCAATAAATTTATTGTATTATTAAGGTAAATTTTTTGAAATGTATAAAATGACAAATCAATTTGAGAAAATTATGAAGATTAGTATCAAATACACATACATGCCTTATCGAAACAACAGCAGCAACTGCAACAAAATCCAATATCAATATCTAAATAGGATTTTTTTAATCTTTATAATAAATGTTCTTAAAATAATATTAACAAATAAACAAATTTATTTTTTATAGATCAATCTGTTTAAATTAACATAGATATAAAAATTGTACGGAAAAATTAATGCATTTTTCTTCAAAGAAGTTAACTCAGTTTTATGTAATGAAATGTTTACGAAGCATTTATTTCTGAGAATTTGCTTTTAGGATCCATTTTCTGCAGAAGAGTACAATCTACAGTTAATTTTATTCTTATGCCTTATTAGTATGTTTATTTAGGGAATTGATTATTGTTTAAATACACTGCAAATAAACTAAACAGTTCACAGTTGCGTGTGTGGTTATGAAAAATAAATTCATTTTAGGTATAAACAGATTGGAAATAAGTCATTATCGTCTTTTACTTCGTATAAATTTTCAGAATTTATATGATGTATTTTTAATATTTAATCATAAATATAAAATGTAATTGGGAAAAAGCCTAAATAAAAAATTCAAATATGTAATCAGGCATAAATATCGAAATTTATTTCTTTGTGTCCTAAAAATCAATCCAGTCATTAGTTAATACGTTAATGATTCGAAAAATAATTCAGCTATTAATATAAAAACGTTAGCGAGAAAACTGAAACTGGCAGAGTAAAAAAGTTTATAATTAAAAAACATTTTAATTAACATAAACATACGTACACATAGAAGTAATATTTTCCTTCTAATAATCCCTATCTTGAAAGAAATGCATCGAATTTCAATAAAAACACTATTAATTATTTGCTTTGAAAAAATACTATTAAGTTATTCTAATTGCAAAAGTTTTTTTCATGTGATTGGATATTTGTTCAAATGTAGATATTAGCACTGAAATAGAGATAAATCAAGTAAAAATATATTAGATTATGAATTTTAATGATTTACTACTTGAATTAATTTGGTAGATCATTATATTTTTCAGTTTGCTAATATTGCGTGACATATTAGATTGAAACCACGACTTTAGATTAATCGTTTACAGTTCTTGGTTTCTAAAATATGGTTTTTTTAAAGCAGCTAATACTTAGGGGTATTGTATGTCTTTAATAGGTACTAAAAGGTTTCAGAAAATAAATAATTAATTTATAGTGTTTGTTTCACTAACATTAAAGTATTAAGTTTATGATTAGAAAATCCAAAGTCATGCATATTTCCAAAATAATGTGTTTTTTATATACAATACGTTAAACTGACAAAAAATGTGATACATTTGTATAGGTTCGCTTACTTTACTGTGTTGACAATTTGAATGAACATTATCGCAATAAGCAGCAGAAATATGCGACCTAATTTCCCTAATACATATCAATGCCGCTTTATTTTGATTTCAGAAGTAATTAGAACGAGAAGTAAGCTTGTATAAGCCATTTGTTTCAAAAAATGCTCTTTTTTTCGGCTGATAATATTGCATCTAATCTAAGGTAATAATATTTTGCAGTAAAATAATTTTTGATGAATTAAAATTTAAATATTTCGTAATATTTCATAATTTTTCTAATCTTCGAATTTTATTATTTTAATAATTTATAATAATGTTTTACTTTGTACATCAGTCTTTTCACTGCAGACTTTTTTTAAAGAAATGAATTCAATGTTATATAAAAATATATAAAAAAATTATTGTGCATTTACTTTTAAAAATTTCAGTAAATAAAATTCTAAGCTTTAAGGTTTTTCAATTAAAAGTTTGAAAGAAAAATTTTGCAAGCGAATACTTTATATCGTAAAAGTTCTGCCTTTTTCTTAAAAAAATACCCCTAAAAGTTAAAGAATACTTGAGAAAATTGATTTTTCCTGAAACTCTCTCTGTGAGAGCTTAATTTCTTTAAAAACTGTGTAGGTTGTATTTGTAATTACATGAGATGATTATACTGAAGAATACTTCGGTAATTTTGAGAAAATATTACAAGAAAAAATTTCTGTATTTTATAAAATTTATAATAAATGACCACAACTTGATAAATTCTGTAGGGGAAACTTTCAAAAATAAAAAGGGGTACATGTGTAAAAATGGTTTGGATATTTTAAATGTGTTTTTCTTCATAAAAGAGTGTTACTCTAATGTAAATTCTTTTGTAAGGACAGTTAAGCCGTAAGAAAAGCTTATATATTACATGCCATTTTTACAAGAAAAAGCGAAAATTTTATTTTTTGAAATATAAGCGTGTCCGATAACGAAAGATACCTGTAAGAAACTTTTCTTGGAAAAAGCTTTTTGAAGATTGTTTATTATTTTTGATGAAATTACCACCTGATATTTTAAGAATTCTAAGTATGTTTTCAACAATTTTCTTCTGCAAAAAAACTTTTAACTGTCTTGTCGGAGTACAAAAGAAAATCAAGAAAATCTCCGGGACATAATGAATTTTGAAGTTTTATTTAATAATGTTCTAATTGTGTATAAGAAAATTAACAAAAATGATTAACTGTCAATTATAATTTGACTATTAAAAATATTTTTGCAGTAATCTATAAAATATGGAAACAATTTTCAACTTAAAAAAAATAAATGACATGAAATTTTTAAAATAGTTTTCTAAAATTATATTTTTGGCGAAGGGGCGTTTGACTTTTAGTTACAACCTCAATGAGGTAGTTTCACCGCCAACTGAAACTTGGAGTTAAGTAACCACCGGTTAGTAAAAGCAAACCGCCGGACGTTATTTTATAAAAAAGAAATTTGATTGAAAATTAAAACAAAGTTTCAGATGTACATTATCTTAAACTACACTGATTGTTATTTATTCTGATGCACTAGTATTGCAAGATTTAATTAGATGAGCATAAATATATTAAGTTTTCTTGCTAAATTTATTTATTTTTGTAATTTTAGGAGAATCTCTTTTCTTTTTTGTGAAACCGGATAAAAAATTAAAAGAGCCAGATATATCTCAAACTACCAGACTTCTTCAAGAAAAAAAAACTAGAAAAATCGGAAAACATACATTTGAAGAACAAGTGGTAAAAAATGTCATTTAACCCTATTACTACAATTTCAAACTATCAATAAATATATCATGCGCTTGAGAAACATTTCAAAAAGTTTCTTAAATGTTCCTCTTTGGATAATACTTTCAATCCAAGGAGGCAGATCTCAAAAAGTCACTCAAAACAGCATCAAATGTTATTCGTATTTTTTCGTTACAATATCTCATATATTCGCATCGTATTTGTTTTTAACAGGTATAGTATCAATTCATGAATCCGGTGAGATAAAAGAAGGCCTGGCTTATTTCTTCATCATTATTTTGTCCTTAACCCTGTGGTATATGATGCAATTCAGAAAGAAAAATATACGAATTCTTATACTTTTCTTGTATTCTGATCCTGGATCTGCTAACATTGCTAGAAATAAAATCTGGGAATATTTACTAATTTTTATTCTCGTCTTGAATTTCACTTCACCACTGCTACTTGCTGTTTTGTACGTTTATCTTACCCGAGATGAAGAAGGCGTGACTGAATTTTGGACCCTGGGTTACGAATTTCAAGAGAAAAAATATGGAATGATTATAAATTTTATCGGTGAATACTCGTATTTTGCAGTGTATGTAGAATATCCGTGCCTCTGCACTTTATCAGTGTGCGTTCTCGTACATCGCTACGGACTTCTTCTCTTCCAGTTCGATGAAGGCTTAAGAAAAATGGAATTTTCTATGTTTCCTACAAAATGCTTTCGGGTAGTCAACAGGTATACAGAAATAGAAAAGAAAATTATTCTTTTAAAAGACACCTTATCTGCACCTATGTTTATAATGCTACTGGGTAGTTTCTTCAACATATACACAGCTTTATCTAACACTTTGCAAGAAGAAGTACCGTCCTACGACTGGATTGAACTCGGTAGTAACGCCTCCACGGGAACTGTCATCATATTTTCTTTAACATTTTGTTGCTCCAGGATTCCGGTGAATTTGCTGAAAATAAGAACAACTCTTGGGTTATTGATTGACAAGCATCAATTTAAATATCGGAACGGAAACGAAGAAATAAAATGTCTTAAAAGAGTTGAGAAAAAAGATGTTATTTATATGTCAGCCGGTGATGTAGTTGATTTTAGAATAAGTTTTTTATTGACAGCTTTTGGTTCTCTATTAACGTACTCAATACTCATCGTAAACCTAAACTGAGTTCTCGTCGAATTGCAATTTGTGAGATTAAAACTATCTCTCTCTCAAAAGTATATACAATATTTTAAACTGAACGAAGTAACTTAGCTGCCATTTTGTTGATAGGAATTGGAAAAATAAACCCGAGTTATATATTCTGTTTTAACAAATATCGTCTGCATTAAATAATAATAAAGGTCTTTAAAATCTAAAAGTAAATATAAAATGTTTTTAGATATTCTCAGCATATTGAATTTTCAATGTCTCTAAATATTGAGTTTCCCACGAAATTATAAGCAAATTGTTTCAGTCAATGACAGCTTATTGGATTATGTCTGACCTTTAACATTCTACACAGAAAATTTGGCAATGAAAAACAAGATGGATTGTGAAATGATGGAAGCTTTTTATCGTTACGTTTTAATTTTTACGCTCCCACACCTTAAACGCGCATGTTTAGCTAATATTTTGAAATTGTATGGAAAAGACTTTTTTTTAAATGAAAGATAAAAAGTTTGAGGAAAAATTCCACAACTATTAAGTTTAGCTTTTAATCTATATTTATTGAATATTGCATCAGTAGAAATATCAAAATCTCTCGATTTTTACATCTTTGCTGACAGGTAAAGCTAAAGCTCTTCCTTCGTCCACTCACTTAAGAGTTTGTCAAAATGGCGACTGCATAAACTGAAATTGTTTGTGTTCTACATTTCGTGAAGTATGTTTCCGTAACATATGTTCAGCTAGAGTTTCGTCAAAAATACCCTGAGAGATGTTGCATTTCTTACCGCTTAAAGAAATCCTTAGACGGCGATATCAATATTTCCAAGACATGAGTTGTATGTGTAAAGGGAGATACTCTGGTCGTCCCCACACGTTAGACGAAAATGTGGAGTCCATTCAACAGATTTCTTAGTTCAAGAAAATTCAATCATTGTCCCGTCGGGAACTTAATATTCCTGGACTAACTGTTTGGTTTGTTTTGAAACTATACTTGATTCTTTTGCTGCAAGCTCTTCGTATAGAAAACAAAGAAGGATGTACGGAGTTCTGTGAATTCATCCTTCAGAATGTGTAGCAAGATAACACACTTTGTGTTTGGCAACAAGGCCACTTTTCATCTTAATGGCACGGGTAAAAGCCTTAATTTTGAAATATTTGGTTTGGAGCAACCACCTGAAATTGAACAGTATGAGAAAACTTTGTCTAAATTAACGTTTTTTGTGCAATTTCTTAAGTAGATGCATGGTTCTATTTTTCATAGATACCACACATTGCTACGGGAACTACATACCTCGATATGCATGATAGCTGGTTTTTACCACAGTTGAAAACCGATTCGAATGACTCCATTTTACAGGACGAGACTACAACACTTTACAGCTTGGGCAAGGCTTGTTAAAAGGTTAGTTTGGTTTGTAAAAAGTCTTAATGATTAGTACTGTAATCTCAAGTGTTTACGCTCAGTATTTTTCATAACATACAGATTTCAAATCAGTTATTCTTTTCGAAATAATGTGTAGTATCTACTGAATGATTGTTTTAATTTTTCTACTCATTATTTATTTTTATTATTCCTTATTTTGTGGAAGATATTATAAGACAAGGCCCTTTTTTCATTTAAAGTGAGATGAGCGCAATATTATTCTGATACGCATAACTGACGCAAATTCTTTCTAAATTTTTGTAACTCATATTTAAAATCACTAAAAACTAGCTGTTTTTGGAAAGGGTTTTTCAACTACTTTGATAAACTAATAGCTTATTTTAATGAACAGTAGGTTTTCATTTCGTTTTACAAAATTTAATAGTAAAAAAACCAACGATTACAATCGTAGAAAAGAAAAATATTAGTCATGTTTTATATGATTTCATTTAAAATCTTAGCTTAATGTAATCTTAGGACCCAAAAAAGGGATTATACAGTTAAAATTGTCACAATAGTAAACATCACTACTTGGTAAAGAAAATCCTTTATTTAGGTCAAGGAAAACATGTATACAAAAATACAAAAGAACTTGATTTTATATGCATGGTTACAAAAATCTACCACACAGTACGAAGAAAACTTCCTTTGAATACGAATAAAATGATTTATAAATCCCATTAACATAGTTACCAAAGTAAATTATTCTAACAAATACAATATTTCAAAACTTTCAACCAAATTAGCTTTTCGCGTAATCAGTTTATTCTTTCTCATAAGTGAAATTTTCAAATATCAGGTACTTAATAACTGTATTCAATAATCCAATACGTGTCTGCAATATTAATTACATTAAGTACATATTCATTTGAAATTGTTTATCAGAAACGTATTAAGCTGATGGCTGTCAATGAAGTCTGTTGAGTATGCAAATTACATTTATTAAAAAGTACTATACCTTAAGTAAATTTCTTATAATTCTCTTCGAACATGTGAGCAAATTGATATAATTACAAATGGAGGAAATCCGTTTTTAATGTTGATCAATCACATTAATCTGTTTGATTAATAATAATGATTAATTTTTAAGAAACAGAAGACTTCTCATTACGAATGCATTCTTTACGCATAACTGATTTATCATCATGGAGTTAACTGTTATGTGGTTTCATAATTTTCAACAATTTTGGAGTTGCATTGGTTTAAAAAAAAGTTTTCTTAGCCCCTTGACATATATAATGACGTTTAGAAGAAGACAAGAACAGTCTTGGTCATATACTATAAATCGCACGTCGATTTTATTTTTTGGTTGACCCTCCACCATCTCAATGTATCGATACCAGCACTCCTAGAAAAAGGGAAAGTCTGCATGAAATTCGGATTTATTTATACAGCAAAGGAATTTTTTATGTCTGAATTTTGTACAGTTTGTTTTTTCGTACGTCAATATTAAATGAATATATCAATTATTCGACGATATAGATTTTTCATTTAATACTTTTCAAAAATATTTTATTTAAAGGGAAGAAAATATTTTTGAGTTTTTTATATAAGAAATATGAAAAAACGGTTCCGAAATTAAATGAATTGAATTGTTCATTTTTTAAAAATATTGGGTTTTTCTAAATCTCGAATTTATACTAGAGATAAAATGAACTAAAAGTGCTGTTATGTGCAACATTAATGCAGGTTAAAAAAAGAAAAAAAATACTAAAAATATAGTTAAGTTATCTATAAATTAGGCCTGGTATTACAAATTTGAATGTACCATTTATTTACCTTTTATGTCCTCCGTGGGAAAAAATGCCGAAAGAGAGTTTGTAAAGCTTTATATTGTATTAAAATCTGATTTAAATATTGAAGAAGAATCATTCTCTCGATTAAAAAAACATGGAAGCATATAATTTGAAAGATAATTATGTAATATTATTTTTTAAGTCTAGACAATGTTTTTTGGATTAATCTTGCTACCGTTAGCAGATAATTATGAGTTCGTAGCAATGGCAAATAATAATTTAATTTTTAGTATAAATATACTATTGATACTCTCGAATATATGTATATAATTGCAGAAGTATAGATTGTTTACTTAAATTTTAAAATAGAATGTTTTACAGAAACTAATATACATCGAATGGAACTATTGATAGCGTTTATTTCTTCTATTATTATGTAAAAAATTTAATTTAATAATGTTTAAATTTTCAAGAGTAGTGTGTTCCTTGCACGTAAATTGCTCTTTCATAACATTTTTTAGTGCTATTAATAATTTTCTATATTGCATTGAACAAACATTGAGCTCTATTATATTGAGTGTATTTCCTTTGTTAACATGTAATCTTTAAAATGTATAATGTTCCCTAGTAAATACAAAAAATAATAATTAATCAATTTAAATTTTATTTCGTTTACGAAATTGAAACTACAAAATATTCAAATTTGTAAAGGCTTCCTTTCAGTATAACTGAATTTTATTGAACGACGTTCAATCTGCTTGATTTTACGTGCATTTGAAATGAAGAGGGACCATTATCATTCCAAATACTTTCTAATACTCGTTATTCTTTCGACTGAATATCGAACATGATTCTGAATTTTAGTTAAACACAACCTATGCGTCTGAAATACCAAAAATGAAACGTCTTTTTTTACGAAGGGCAGAAAAATGATGTAATATTTTTACAAAAAGGTTTTTCTCGTTTTTGTCTGAGAATTCTTCAGTCTTATAGCCTCCATTTTTGCCATGAAAGGGAAGTTTTAAAGAAATTTTTACTGTATGTATTATGATAAATTCTATTTAATAATTACAGAAACTAAAATGAAGTGATTTCGTGGGAAAGTATGATTATATGGCGTCCAAATTAAAATAAATTCAAAATACTATTGTGTGCTCAGAAAACATCTCTAAGAACATTTTTACAAAAGAATTACTGAAGACGTTACGAAGTTTTACGAAATTTAGAATCTATTAAAACAATTCAACAGAATCTTGAGAATTGTTATACTATGGCAATGCATTCCAAATTAATTCAAATAAAAGGACATACAATGCGGGTTCCATCTTCGAATGTTCTGCTCTGGATAATTCTATCAATTAACTTTACAATGAAACAAGGCTTCGTGAAAATTTTTGCTATCTTTATCTGTTACTATTTTACGATAGCATTCTATTTGTCTGTAAGTTATGTAATTTTGGCAAGTTCACTTGTAGCATCTTTCCTGGGAGATAAGAAATCAGGTTTGGCTTTACTGATTGTTGATACTTTGTCAATCATTTTGTGGTTCATTTTACTATGCAAAAGAAAAAGTTATATATTCTTTTATACAGTTTTTAAACCGTGACTTAACTATGTCACGAAAAATTCCTCATGCATTCATAACAAAATTTATTTTGCTTGCAATTTGTACATTTCCTGTTTATCTTTGCCCTTTTCTAACATATCTTATGCATGGGAACAAGATTCTCATTAAACACTTGGCTTTGCAGTATGAAATTCAAAGTGAGAGATGCGGAAGGATGATGATATTTGCAGGTCAATATATGTTTCTCACGCTGCGTGTGCAGTACCCGTGTCTCATTGCTTTATCGATTTGTGTTTTAGTGAATTACTATCGAATACTTCTCCTTCGAATTATCGATGGTTTTAAGGAAATGGAATTTGCTGCAATACCGAAAGATGTAATGAAATTAAGAAATAATTACAACAATATTGAAAAAATGCTTTACATTTTGAAAGACGCATTATCTGCACCATTGTTTGTGATCTTGTTAATTAGTTTCTGTGAGTTGTATGTCGGCTTGTCTACTATCTTGTACAAAAGAGTTTCAACGTTCTTTTTAGTGCAGTTAGGCTGCAGCGTTTTACCGGGTATTGTTATCATGCTAATTGTAACACTTTTCAATGCCAAGATTCCTGAATGCATGATGAGAGTAAAAACAACAGTGGCATTTTTAAGAGATAAATACGAATTTAGCAGTGTCAGTAAAGGAAAAGAAATGACTGTTTTCAATAGAATTATAAAGAAGGATATAGTCTACTTGTCGGCAGGTGGTATTGTGGATTTCAAGAAGAGTTTCTTAGTGTCATCTTTTGGGGCACTGTTTTCTTACGGCGTACTTATTATAAGCTTCAAGTGAGAATTGATATATTCAGAACAAAATTAAATATACAATTATAAATATCATTTATTCTTATTACCATTTCTACGTATTGAAAAACGAAAATTCGTGTTTATTTATAATGCAACATGCAAATATTGCTTCTTTTTCACTTATAATAGAATTAATCTTCCGTACCGGACCGAAAATAGCAGGACTGTTTAATGATTATTGATTTATTTCTTACTCAATTCAATGATAAATTTAGAATTATGTGCACACGAAAGGAGAAAAGAGAGTCATGTCCTCAAATGCTTCGATATATTTTAAAAGTATTATATAGCTATGAGGCAAAGCAAAAATATCTATGTATTTGTTATATATATTACATATTTATGATCAATGAAAACATAAAATCAGTGTCAAAGAAGCTTTGTAGAGCAAAAATATGTGAAATGTACCAATTGGAATTAAGAGATATTTTATATTTATAATGAATGATAACAGATAAGTGACTGATAAAAATCATCCCCCAATAAAGAGGATACAATTCAATTCAGAAAAGGAATTTAACGGCATTGATGCTTTTAATAAATTGTTGTGCATCAGCATGAGGACAAGTAAAATTCAATCTTCAAACTAGTCTCACATAACTATATTATTTCAGCATCAGATATAATTTTTAACCATCAATATGTTGTAAAACTGTGGGAATTAAATTATATCGATAAAACAAATAATTAAAAAGGCTTTACCTGTCTCCCTGTTTGTGATTCATTAATTTTTTGGTATCCTTCATTGAAAGCGAGCGCTGAAATATTTGAAGTGGTTTGGATTATTAAAAAGCTCGAGCAAATGTAAAAAGGAAGCGAAATAAATCTTAATTGAATGAAGAATGGCTAAAAGCTCTTAACTCATTCATTGTGTTCTTTTTTAAACGTAGTTCTATTTTTATTTTCAAAGATATTTCAGATATTCAATAAAATATTTTTACATTATTACCTTCCTCTATATCAGGCAATGGCAGACTATGGTATGTGTGCCAGATTTGGCGCTCGGTACAATTCTGTGTGCCATTCGACGCCAATTTTTGAGTGAATGGGAGTTGATAATTTGAAATGTAGCTTATTAAATTAAGCAAGTTCAGAATTACAGAAGGCAAAATTTACCAAATTACTATAAGAAATTAATTGAATGATTTGTGAAAGATATCTCTAACGATAAATCAACAACTATGTCAAATTGTTGGATGTCTTTGTTGAACAAATATAATTATTTGAAGAGAGAAAATTATGTATACTCTGCTTTATTCTTATGTTCTACATATCTATGAAAAAAAGTCTTTTCTCCCATGAAAAATATTTTGTATCTGTGAAGAAGTTGTTTTGCAACTGAACGTTCAAAATTGTGTCAAACTGGAAGTCACAAATCATACCCATACAACAAAGAAATGAATGTTTTAAAGAATTTCCTGAAAAATGGGGAATTATTTAAAATATGAAGTGAATAAAATTAATTGAATGGTTTTAAATTGATAGGAGATGAAAGATTATTGCATTATCTTTAAATATATGTCTCTAATGTAGTGTTTTTTTTATTATTCCTCCAAAATTATATTTCCACATCATACTTGCTAAATCTGCATGTGATAAATATTTAAGTTCTTATGAAAATTAATGAAAGCTGTTGTGTTCTTTGATTTCTGCATGCATCCTGAAACAGTGCAGAAAAAGACAGTCAAGAGAATAAAATTTTCGAGATCGATACACTTATAATTCAGTCAGTTAATGTCTAACAGTTTCCATTCTGAACAAACAATAAATTAAGGCTCTAAAAATTGGCACGAATCAGCAGAAATTGTATATAATCAAAGGAAGTATTGATAAAACTTATTAAGAGGAACGATTTCTTCCATAATACACAGCATTTATTATCATATATTAAGTAATTGATTTTTAGTGAAAATATTATGAATATATACATATTTTCAATCATTCAGCATTAAGAATCGTTTGTCATTGAAGTAAAAGTTGCTATTGAGTAGGTGTTTTTTAATAAGGAAATTGAAGCAAGCAACATTTCGCACTTTAGCCAGGAAAGCTAGCTGAATGAAACAAACATAATTTTTGTGGACTAGGTCAAAATATAGCAAGATTAAGTAATCCATAAAATGATGTTTCCAATCTTATCATAGGCATTTCATTTCTTAAAGAGAAACAGAAATTATTTTAAACATAAAAAGGTAAGAACATTGAACTCATATCCTACAGTATCAAAATTAAAAATATTGAATTTAATAAACATTTCCCAAATGATTTGATGCTAATCTTCGAGTTTCTGTTTTCTTTAAATATTCCTTTTAAAATCCTCCTTTTGACACCCTCGCTTCCGACTACTTGCGACAACTTTAAAAAAAAAAAAAAATGGAGATATGGGGATTTTTTTTGTGGTTTTTAGATTTGTTTAGTACACTTTCAGAAAAAGATGCTAAAATTAAGAAGAGAAAAAGAACTTCTTAGTACTAAAATGGGAAAAACTGGGTAAAAATTTACAAAAAATAGCACAAACGCGGTCCATTCTGTAACAAAAGTTTATGAACAAATTTTCAATTCTGATGTGTTTCTATGTTATTCATTTCTGAAATGATTTTCAGAGTAAGCGATATTTTAATTTTTACAAAAACTAGAGCATTTTATCTTAGTTATTATATGAAATTGCTAAAAAAAACAATGATTATATTCACATAACGGACTGTAAATTTTGTAATAAAACAGTGATTGATAAATCTGAAGGTCAAAACACTTCTACTATTATACAAAACATACATAAGAAATTTCAGTTAATTATTTTAAAAATTTTTGAGCTTTTTAAACACTGTCTTGAGCATTTAAAAAAAAACACATTTCGAGTAAAACGCGTTTTAAAGTATATATATATATATGACATCTTGCTTAAAGTATAGGCATATGCTTTTACTAAAACACTTGTAGTTTTTGTTCTTGTTAACGGAAAATAATAAACTTAGTATTTTTATAAAGCTAATAAGATGGTCTATAAAATAAAATCATAAGATAAGTTGTCATTTTTTGGCAAAATTCACAATTCTGGGTTAGTCGGATACCTTAATAACTTTAAAATTAATTTAAGTAAAAATTCGCTTTCAAATTACTCAGAAACATTTCTGTATTTTATCTTATTTACATACTTCTTTTTCCTCAAAAAATATTCTTCCTTGAGCTTCTTTAAAATTTATAGATAAATAATTTTATTTCTAAGAACGAGAATTAAAAAAAAGTGATTATATATTGCATGGATTACAATAGAGATCATGTAGTCAAATTTATATATGTTTGTGTGAAAATGGCTATAATAATAATAAAAACGTATTGGAAATTTTTTAAAAAATGTTTTCTGAAAACTGAAGGTATTCGAAGTCTAATAAGAGTTGACATTTTTTACGAAAAATTAAGTGTTGAGCATGGAAACGATAAATAAACAAGTAGCAGTGCAATAAATAAAAATGCTATATTCAGGGAGCGAATATTTAGAAATGTGTGACGATGAAAATAATAAAATAAACTAAAAAGGGGGAATAGATGGGATTTTAGGAATGTTGAGATGACAGTTTCTATCATTATGTATATATACAAGTAGTTATCAAAACAATGGAAACATCTTAGATTTATAAAGAATCCTTCATTAGTATAGTGTAGGACAACCTTTGGCATGTAATACATCTTGTATTAGCCTAGGAATAAATTCCTACAAGTGCTAAATAGTGTTTATAGGAATATTGTACACATTCTTCGTGGAGATATTATTAAAGCTCTGGGAGAGATGCTAGTGGAGGATGTCGATTCCGTTTTGAACGCTCTAAAATAGATCTTACCGACTCAATTATATTGAGCTTGGGTGACTGTGTGGGTCAAGGTAGATGTGTTTAACTTCATCCTTGTGTTTCCATCTCCTGGTAGGAAACAAAGTTGGCATCATAGGATGGACATCGTCAGCTAGAATTTCTCTATACTTCCCCTCCCCCAGTGATCCTTCCTGTCGGAGTAACGATTGGTCCAGTAGAAAACCATGATACGGCTGCCCATATCATGACAAATACACCTTAATGCTTGATAGTCAGCCGCCCTTCCGGTATAGTGACTAGTGACGCTGACTCCGGTGCCGTAGGGCCTGGGTTCGAATTCCGGAGAAGGCATGGATGTTTGTGTTGTAATCCTTCCCCTTCTTTTCTTTGTGTTGTAAGCCCCCGCGTGATACTTTGAGAGGTGCACAGGGTTTATAAATGTTACCAACAAAAAAAATGCTTGATAGTTGGAAGAAGACGACACGACAATAACGATTATACCCTTGTGCAGGTGTCCTCCAAGCATACACCCGTACTGTTGTAGGGAAAAGCGAGAAAAACGATATTGGTCAGACCTTATTACTTGCTTCCACTTTTCAATCAACCAGGTTTTGTGAGTGTGACATCACTGTAGATGACGTTTGGCATTAACATCTGTTACTAGTGGCTTGGGAATGTCTACTATGCTGTAAATGTTCTGTTATTGGAGGTGCCTTCTAACTGTAATCATTGACCCTGGAGAATCCAGATGCTGATTGAGCTCTGCGGTCACTTTTGCTGCAGTTATTCGCTTTTTAGACATTACAATACACTCCAATACCCGTCTGTTTCTTTCACTTAGTGTTTCCTTCCGCCTACAATTTTGCTTTACTGAGATAGTCTTACTGCGCTGTGTGTATTCTGTCATGACTTTAGAAACGCCTGTAAATTGGGATGATTTGGCAACACTTGCTCAAAATGGGTGGGTTCCCACAATTTGACCACTTTGAAAATCTGAAGGTCCGACATTTTACGCTTTTGAAAAAAATCCAAGAAAAAGCTATCACATACTACCAGAATATATACTTTTCTATTTATAAAAAAAACTGGTAGCTATTATTATATTTTAATACTACGAAGCGCATTCAAAAAAGTCACTTTTATTCACAGGTGTTTCCATTATTTTGATAACCACCAGTACGTAGCCTACTTTTACTACCTGAATCGTTTTTCAGCAGTTCCACATATAATACCAAACGTTAAATAAAAATAATACCTTTCCTAAATTGATACTATAGTTTCCTACATATACAGGGTAGCTATAATTAAACTGCAAGAGTTCAAGGGGTGCTGGAGAGAAAAGTATCGGGAATATTCCAGTGAAATTTGGTATCTATACGTTTCAGAACTTGCGCAAGTCAAATATGCAAAGTAAAAAATTGTCGATAGATGGCGCTGTGCCATCTTTCAATGCTTATTGACAGCATATATACAAATTTTAAGCCCTCGAACAGTATAGAAACAAGACCACATTGAGTAATGGTCAATCATGACTCTGAATAAGAAGAGACGTGCACTGTTAGTGAAAATATTCTATCAGAATGGTAGCAATTATTCAGGCACTCTGAAAGAACACTGGTGTAGGAAGCGATTAAGAAGAGGTCCAATGAGTGTCAATGGATTGAAAAATATGATTTCTAAATTTGAAGAAACAGTAGAATTGGGTGTTATTTCAGGCACAAGAAGGCGGCGACCCGTAAACCCGGAAAGAGTGCAAGAAATTGATAACGCTATTGCTACTACGAGTAGCAGTTCAGTAGCCAGTATAATGCAACAAGTGAGCAAAAGAAGTTTGGCTCGGACATTATATCTTCCCTGGTCAACTGTGCATAAAGTATTGCGCCATATTCTTTGGCATTATCCGTATAAAATTAAAATGCTCATGATGACACCCTAAGAATTGATTTTGCAAACTTTGTCCTGTCGAAAATAAGCGAGAATGACACTTGTATACAGAGGATCTTGCGAACAGACGAGGCGCATTTTACACTATCAGGTAGTTTAAATGCGCATAACTGCAGAATTTGGGGAACGAGCAACCAATACGCTAAACGTGAAAAAACCCTCCATTCCGATTATGTAACTGTATGGTGTGATTTTCTTGTGGGCCCATATTTCTTTGAGACCCCACTCCAAATGGTCTCGAAAGCTGTAGTGTTAAAAGGACTAGCTACGGTGCAATGATGAGATAACAATTGATTCCAGCATTACAAGAGAGACATTGTTTAGAAACTACGGTTTTTATGCATGACGGAGCACCTTCTCACGTCTCTAAACCTATTTAAAATTGCTACATGATACTTTTGGTGCAGACCAAATCATGAGCAGAGGTTTCGAAAACGCTTGACCTCCACGTTCACTGGAACTTAATCTTTGCGATTTTTATCTGAGGGCACATCTGAAAGGTATGGTTTATAGAGAACGACTTGCCTGTTGCTGAATTGAAATCTAGCATAACGAGACACCAGAGGTGTGTTACAACACAGATTTAAAACGCGATGGTGGACCATGCTGTTTTTCGTTTTTAGCACGTGGTTGAATCTGGCGGTTCGCCTATTGAGCCCATCATGTGATAATTTAATTGAATATAAATAATGGCTTAGTTGTTTTCCAAAGCGTCTTTATGGATTGTTTAATTTGTGATATTAATTTGCGTTAATTTTTGATTACATGATACTGTAAAAATTTAATTACTGAAGTGAATTGTATGAAATTTTAATAAACTGTAAGGGATGTTTGATGTTTTATATTGTTTATATGCCTCTTAGAATGTCATTATGCTCTGTCTATCGGGTTTGGAAGTTGTAAATGCCACCAGTGAGCGTTGAAATACGGCACAGTGCCATCTAAATAGCGATTTTTTTCTGTGCATATTTGATTTGCGCATATTCTGAAACGTATAGATACCAAATTTCACTGGAATATTCCCAGCGGTTATTTCTCCAGCACCTCTCGAACACTTGCAGTTTAATTATGGTCACCCTGTACATATAACAGGTTAAATCACTATCCAAAATTCTATTAATATCAATTGAAGTATTTATTGATTAAACTGAATTATATTGAGGTTTATAGTTGGAAATTATCCTCAGACTATTCTTGGATTATAACAGTGTGCAATTTTAATTATTTTGCAAAACTTATGATATTTCCAGCTAATTTTTGATCATCCTTTTTTAGGTATTTCTGATGGCTTGATACTGAATACAATTCTGTGAAGATTAAGACGACAAAGAATTTTGCAATTCAGCATTTATTTAGTAATCATAAAGTTAAAAACTGAAAAGCAGAACAATACGACTTTCAAAATTCACTGTTTGCGTTCAAAAATTAAAAGGGAAGCATTTCTTTAAAATTCCCTGTAAAGCCAAACTTTACGCATATTAAAAATAATTAAAACATGTATCAATAATGTACAACGGAAACTCAATGGACGATTCATCAATTAATGTTCCTTTTTGGATTTTACTATCACTTAGTGGAAAAAGATGCAGTAAAATTTTTAAAAGACTTCTGAAATATTATTCATATTATTTTATAATTACATTCCATCTGTTCTCCCTATATTTGATTGTAAGTATATTGAGGTACACCGGACATTACATTGACATAAAATCAGAAATTGGATACATGTTTAGTTGCATTGCATCCGTTGCTTCGTATTACTCAATTTTATTCATTAAAGAGATAACTTAAAAATACTTATAGAATACCTCAATTTACATCCCAGTCTATTCAAAATCTACATTAAAAGGTATCATTTAAATTTATTGAAATTTATTTTTATCATTAATTCCGCTTTACCTGTAATAGTCGCTGGTCTGTTTATATATTTAACGTATGGAAAAGAAGACGAATTGGCTTATGTTTGGACGCACAGATATCAAATAAATTACTTGCGAATTGTCAATTTTATGGCTGAATATATGCACTACACAATTTACTTACAGTATGGATGCCTCTTTGTTGAATCTATCAGCGTCTTAGTCTATCGTTATGGACTCGTCCTACTTCAGTTTAACAGGGATTTAAAAAATATGGATCTCGTTGCTATTTCTACGAAATGTAGAGAAATAGTAGACTTTTACAATGGCATCGAAAAGAAAATAAGACTTTTAAAAGACTCTTTGTCTACATCCTTATTTATTATGCTGGCAAACAGTTTCTTTAACTTTTACACTTGCTTATCTAATGCTTTTCTTCGGTCCAATCCACCCCATTACGTACTGAAAGTGGTTTGCAATGGTTTTATAGGCATTTTTACCATAACGACATTGACAATTTTTTTGTCTAGGATCCCAGAAACTATGATGAAAATTAAGACGACTTTAGGATCTTTGATAGAAGAGTACCAATGGTGCCTGAATAGTGGAAAGGGGAAATCTATCTTCTGGAAAGGATGGAGAAAAAAGATATCATTTACTTGACAGCTTGTAATATTACTTATTTTAAGAAGACATTCCTTCTCTCTGCTTTTGGGACTGTTTTCACGTACGGATTAATAATTGTAAAGATCAAGTAATTTTTTTCTATTTATCTCTACTATATCTCAATAAATTATCTTAGTTCTTTGATTGGAAGGTTACAAAAAAGAAAGATGAAGTGAAATCTGATGGCTGGTTATTCTTAAGTCTTAATTTTACTTGATACAGCTTTAAAAAAATTTATGTATTGCAGCGTCTTAAGTGAACTATCCTGACGTGTGAGTCAGGATAAATTAAGGCTCTACTTCAGATGTTTAATCATGGCACAAAATTAGTTTTGTTTCCACAAGCTTTTGAAGTGATGTAATTAACAATAAAATAAATTATTTTCAATGGGTATCTTATTTTTCAATTTTGCTGAGTAATCCGTCATATTTTACGTCAAATAATTTTTTAAAAAAAATTTATCAAATGTGCTTTGTGTTTACCTTTAAAGATTTACTTCTTGCGCTGATGGCTACCATTTTATTTTTCAAAGAACGTTTGTACTGTAATCGTTATCTCAAGGAATTTCATATTGTTGATTGTATTTAGGGAAATAATAAATTAGATGTCTGAAAATTTGCTAAAAGTTAAAATAAGAAATACGCAAGACTCTGAAATGTATTTAAGCTATAGTAAAATACTTTGAAATAATAATAAATATTTTTTCTTTAATCTTGGAACGCACCAATTTTCATTAGGAAATGGCAATATGAATTATGCATATTTCTTCATTAATATATATTGTATTATGTAACTGAAATTATAAATGAATGGACAATATACACTGTGCTACTCATTGATATCCATCACTGGATATTTCATGATTTTGTATGACTATACATTGTTTTTTTTTTAAAGTTATTGGTAGCTAAATCCTATCATTATGATTTCATTGTAATCAAAAACACTCATACAGTCCTCCTCTTTTAATTAAAAAGAGCAGGATTTGAATTTCTAAAATATAAGTATATTTATCTTTAACACACCCGTAACTTCTCCTCCCTTGGAAGTCAATTTCTGAAAAATCCATTCTTAATCTCTCTCTCTCCACTCAACAAAAGAAACATGCCTGCCAAGTTTCAAGTCTGCGTGTGTTCAATATTTACGGAGATCTCGTGAATAATGAGTCACTTTTTCATTATATAAATTTACATAGGTTATATAACTGAAATGAAAAATAAAACTGCAAATAGTAGAAATGTATTATTACTCCATTAGATTAATTTTACTTAACCTCTACTCTTCTATTATATTTTTCATGTACAGGGCCAAAATGATCAATCAAAAATCTAATAATACAAAACTGATTAATAGTTTATCGATTTTTCAAAGCGCATCTTACATTTTACATCTGATCTTAAATGATAGATTCTTATCGATAAAGTCACATATCTTTTCACTTTAATTAATATTTTTGTGGTGAGAGGACAATTTCTTTGTTATTTATGAAAAGATAAAAGCATGAACGTCATTTTTTCAAAAAAACCTCCCATTTATCGACTAAGTTATCACTTCATAATCTAGTCGATAAAAGGCCAGGTCAAAAAATTCTATTATTAATGCTTTTATAGAATATTTTGCCTTTGTTTCTTGATGATAAATTAATTTTCTCTTATTAAATATTCTTTGAAAAAAGTCAATAAATTTACTTCTAAAATCTAATATAAACTTCCAATAAAACTTACGCAAGACCTTTTTGATTTTTCTCTTCAAAAGCTTAAGAAATATGAAAATTTAATGCAATTTTTAGTCTTTTTTTTTAACAGGGACTCAATTTTGAATTCGTCTGCTATTCTTAACTCACATTATAAAACTGAAAAATTTTAAATTAGGACTTTTTAATGATCTATATTTTTAAAGAATTGTGTTGTTCAGCGCCTTTTGAATGTCTTTTTCACTTTGATCGAAAAATGAACTTTTAATTTTTCGTTAATGATGGATAGAAAACCGAAGCTCTCGGAATTTTGGTGACCCCCCCCCAAATAAGATGATTATTGGGAATTTTATATTTTTCATTTGCGCAGATGAAAACTTGTATGTCTGATTGCGATACTATCTCATCAAAATGAAAATATTTAATAAATAGGAAAACTTGTCTAAGACTAATATTAAAGCTGAATTTTGGACGAAAAAGGACACTTAGATTATGACAGTGTATCTATAGCAATAAAGTACCAAAATACTTTCTTGTTATAAATAAATCCCTCTATGGTCCATAATTTCACAGATAACTAGATTATTTTTAATTTTTAGGATATTTCTCGCCTAAAATGTTATCAAGTTTCAGCAAATAGAATTATTTGAATAGTGTAATATTTGATAGCTCACATCGAAGAAAAATACGTTGAGAATGTATACGTTCGTAGAATTTCAAAAAACAACGCAAATTGTATACAAATCCTTTTAAACAATAATGCGTAAAAAGAAATCAGAAGTCGTGAATTCACTTAACGTCCCTTTTTGGATTATCCTGTCCCTCAATGACCGAAAGACTAAACGGTTTATTATACTATTTCTTGAGTTTTTCTCTTATCTTTTAACAATAGCGTTTCCTTTATCTTTACTTGGGTGCTTTTGGCTTTGACGAATTATATGTTTAAAACACAGGATAAAAAGGAAAACTTCGCTTATCTGTTTGTAGATATTTCCATTTTTGTATTGTGGCTTTCAATGATTTCCCAAAGAAGTAACTTTCAAGTCCTTATACACTCAGTCAAATCTCGTTTTGTATTGATAAGAAGCAATTGTGTAATGTACAAACATTTTATGAACGTGTTTCTTGACTTTAGTTGCATTTCATCACTTCTCCTGGGAACAGTTCATACTTACTTAGCGCATAATGTAGACTTTAAAAATGATTTTTGGACATTGGGATATATTCTTCAAGATAAAAACAACAGAATAATTGTAAATTTCATAACTCGGTGTATTTACTTCTTACTGTACTTGGAATATCCATGTCTGTTTGCCATATCTAAGTGTTTTCTCGTTCATCATTATGCATCTTATCTTTTTTATATTAACGAAAGAATAAGAATTTGCAGATATGCTCCATCGCCTACTAAATACATGAACATAATAAACGATTACAATTGTATAGAAAAGAAACTGTATCTCTTAAGAGAAACTTTATCTAAACCGTTGCTTTTCCTTTTATCTATTTGCTTTTGCAATCTGTACACTGCATTGTCGTTTTCTTTTCAAAACTCTACCCCATCATTTTTTGCATTACAGTTGGTTAGTAATGCTGCCACGGGTGCATTTATAATATTCTTGGTGACGATGTTTAGCTGTAGGATTCCAGAAAATATGGGGAAAATAAGAAGAACGGTAGCATTTTTAATCGATAAATATTTATATAACACTTTGAAAGAAATCAAACTTCTTAAAAAAATCAAGAAAAAGGAAATAATTTACTTGTCAGTCGGTGGAGTTGTAGATCTTAAGAAAAGCTTTCTTTTTTCCGCTTTTGGAACTCTTTTCACATACGGATTACTAATTTATAACTTATAGTGAATGTGAAAAAGTACTTTCAACATATTTCAGTATTATCTAAAGAAGAGAAACTTGAAGTAAAATTTCCCCTTTGTATCTTCTAAATAGAATGTATAAAAAAAGCAAATTCATTTGATACACATTTGTAAAGATAGAAACTTTTTGATACTTTCTAGCTATTCGTTCACCTTGCCTAGTATTTCATTTATAAAAGTTATGTTATGGAACACCATTATTACGATGGTAAGCTATACGGTCCTGTTCCTTAATTTAAAAATTGGAACAAATTTTTAATTAATTAGCATAGAATTTGTTAAATTATCAAAATTTCGAAATCTTTGATAATGCCCATTCTACATATGTATATCACATTCTCAAGGTTAAATCACTTTATTTCTGAAGTAAAAACTAAGTATATAGATAACATCCGATATTTCTTCTTATAGATATTAGTGTATAAAAAACATTAATTATTGTAAATAATTTCGAATTAGAATTTTTTAAAGTAAAATCTTGTATTAGTGAATTAACCTCAACAAAACCTTTGAAATACTGTTTCATTAACTTTATTACGGATCTCATTTCCAACAAGCTTCCTTTAAACAATTTGTGATCCATTATAGGTATCTGAACACTAAATTTAAAATAAAACTTTTCTCTTTTTCATTAATAATAAATATTATGTATTATGCACCCATTTTTTTCAGAAAAAATGTAGATTGTTATATTATTCAGCAACTCAAATTATAAATGGGTCTGAAGCATGTTTTTGTACAAAACAATCTATAAATGTTTCTGTGTCTATTATATATCAGTTCTTTTTTATGACCTCAAACAATGTATTTCATAAATATTAACTTTTCGTGTGTGTTTTCATTATTAAGCACAATTGTATAAAAGCATCAAAGAGTTCCTGGGAATTTAGATATGATTATTAACTGATTATTATAGTTTCGTTCTCTCTGATTACTTTGCGTGTACAGCATTGGAAGACATCTACTCTACGTTATTGCTGATTAATTTTAAATCGCGCCGATTCTTTAATGTAGACCCAGTCATGTGTGTGAGCAAGTTCAACTTATTCCATCTAATTTCGAACTCATCGTGTTTCTTATAACATTATTTCTGAAGAAGAGATATATTCTTCAGAGTTTTTATACTGAAATTAGCCAAAGAATTTATCTGAAATTTTCTTTATTATGGTATTTGTACTGGCAAGATTCAAGCAACAATGTTATAACATATTTGAAGAACTGGATATTGTTCTTGCTTTTATTAGTCATCCAACGTTAAAACCACATGCTTAAAAGTCTTAAAGAAAAAAAAAGGAGAGTTGTAGAAATTCGTCAGAGATAAAACTTACACATGCAAGGAAATCATAAAAAAAAATCAACCAATTTTTTAAATAATAAACGCAAAATAACTGGAAAAATAATCTAGCCAAATTAATTCAAGTGCTCTGCATGAATTTAAAATTCACCATCTAGCCAAAGTGCAGATTTAATAAAAACCGATAACATTGTTTTCAGAAACACGAATTTGATATTTAAGAATTATAAAAGACAAAAAAACCCTCCATTATTTTTGTATAATTACCTATAAAAATATCTTACTGGAAAAATGAGACGCCGCTTCGTATCTAACAATGTTGTTGATATTCCTATTTGGATTATATACGAGCTCAACAAGTTAAATGTTGACAAAAATGTTCCAAAGTATTTAACATATTTATTCTATCTAAATGGTATAGAGGTATATGTATTTGGAATATACTTGATATCAGTTTTCATTAAAGTCTGTATACAAAATAAGGACCCCAGATTAGCATTTTCTTTTTCTCTTGTTAATTTTCTGTCTTTCATTTTGTGGTATTCAATTTTACATCAAAGTCAAAAATTGCATCAAGTCATTTATACTTTAAAAGCTCACCACTGGCAGTTAGGCACATCTATCAATAAAAAATGGAAATATGTGTCAAATTTATCATTAATTTTCATTTTTGCTTCACCATTTTTTCTTACTGCATTACATATATACACTACATATAATGTACGATTACCCATCTATTATTTATACGGATATACAGACATGGACAAAGGATTATATATTTTGTTATGTACTCTTGGTACATACACTTATTATTCGACATTTTTTAAATATCCTTTAATGGTGACTTTATCTCTGTGTTACGTAATGCATCGGTGTGGATATCTTCTTTATCAATATAACGAAGTTCTAAAAACCACACAACTGCACCTAGGTTCCGAGAGCAGCATTGACATCCTCAAAAAATATTTCAAGATTGTACAACTCATTTCGATTTTAAAAGACATCTTGTTAGTTCCACTATTCGTTATTCTTTTGATAGGCTTCGTCATAATATACACAGCTATAGATTTTCTACATAACACAAGTGGTGCTCAATTAATCTTGTTCGCTGTCGAATTACTTTCCAATTTCTTCACAGGAACTGTGATTTTTTGTTCTATTACGATGTCCAGCTCGAAAATTCCGGAAAATATGTCAAAGATAAAGGCGGCTATAGAAGTTATGTTGGATGAGAAAAGATTCCACAACTCAGGTGAAAAGAAAGCTCAGTTTTTTCTGAAAAGAATAGAAAAGAAAAGTGTTATTTATTTGTCGGTCTGTGGCATGGTTGACCTGAAAAAAAGTTTTCTGCTTTCAGCATTTGGAACGCTTTTCACTTACGGAATACTTATTTCTACTTCATATTAAAGTAAATTTTAATGTTAATGAATTTTTGCATCGTGTTGGTTGCACATTATTCCACTCTTCGGCACTTTAAGTAATGTTATTTCTTTGAAATAGTTCTAAATTCACTTACTATGTATTTTGAATTAAAAATTCCTGTTATCTTTATTTAAAGTACTGATTCACTTCTTGAAAACATTTTTTTTTTAAATTTGAATTTATGATATGCATTTTGAAACACATAGTAGTTTCTTGTTTTATTTTCTTTCTACCAATTCTAAATGAATTTTTCTTGTTATACATTTATTTAGAAAAAACTTTATTGCAAAAAATATTTGCTTATGTTTTCTTTAATGTCGTATGTCATTACTCATCTTGATTACTTTTTATTGAAAAATTTGAATAAAATGAAATTTATATTTGTTTGTAATAACCGTATGACGAAAAGAATGAATAAATGTATTTAAATACTTATATTTAGCCAGTATTAATGTATAAAAAATTAATATTACATTGCAAAATTTACTAAAATATAATTTTGTATTTTTTTATGCTAATTAGTTTTATCTAAAAAAAAAAAACGTAGCCGTGATCACGATGTATGGTAACCGCTTCATATTTCAGTGTTTGATATGTTATTATAACATTAAAAACAAAAATAGTTAATTTAATATCTCTTCATGCATTTCTCTTAGATCGCTTTAAAATTTTTGTATTATTCTATTAGAATTTTTAAACATCTTTAACTACTATAAATATTGCAGCTAATTTGAAGGCGCCGTTATATAATAATTTTATTAGCGTTTTTACATAATTTAAAAAATTAAATTAATTATAATCTAAAAGCATTTATATTGTTATTGTAATACCTGAGGTATTTGTGTCCATTTTTTATTGCGTTAAAATGAATTCGAATAACTTTAAAGTATTCTTCGTAAAAATTGAGATGTAATTCGATTAATAAAATCTGAACTTATAACTAAGATGTAATTCAGTACAATAACTTGTTAGATAATTACCTGTTTATTTTTATAAGCGTAATTATTGTTATAGGTAGTATTTCCTTAAATTTTGTCTAATTATCTAAAGAAGACATGTTTAAAAATTTCCCATCTTTTGGAATTTCATCATTGAATATTCACTAATCAAATTATGATTTAGCAGATCTTATTTGTTGTTTCATAATTATATAAGTCACTTTTAAATGCTTTAAGTTACTTTAAATAAAAATGCTTATAGAATTGATAACGTTTTTTTAAGACTGACATTAAATATCCCAAGATTAACTTCATCGTACTTAGTATATTTACCGTAAAATCTGGCGTATAACGCGCACTTTTAGCACAGAAAATAAGATTGAATTTTACGTGTGCGTTATACGCCTGATATAAAAATGAGAGCTTTAAAATAAAAGATGAGCACAGAAAAAAATAGACTTCTATATGTGTCTAAATATTGTTTGTTCAAACGAAATGACATTCTTTTTATGAACTTAAAGGATTGTAATTCTGAAAGTATACCATTTTTACTAAAGCTTGGAAAAAAATACCTCGAATAAATGATATCAAAATATAAGAGCATTGCTCACGTACATCCCAGTTTTATTTTTGAAAAAGGGTATGCGCGTTTTACGGCGAATATACCTAAAAATATATATATATAAAATTGCTATTTGAAAGTATAAGTGCGCGTTATACGCTGAATTTTACGGTATTTGACTTGCTAGCATTGTGAAGCCACCCATTTAACTTCAATTAAAAAGCTTGGTTTAAATTTTTTTCAAAATTCAGTTCACCTAGCATTGTTTCCTTATTTTTTCAAAAAATTTAATGATGTGAATTGTTTATTAAGGAACCCATTTATATTCGTATATGTATATAAATATGGACTTATATAATGCTGTTTCGGCTTCATTAATACTGATGTACACCGGGCAATTGATTTTACAAAAATACTGGGCGTGCACGAACAATGTACTTTTCTTACCCTTCCAACACCCATTTAGTACATTATAGTGCTTAAATATTTAATTGTACCTAATCAATTCAGTATCCTGATGGGTCTTTTGTTTGTCCTGTCTGCTTATTCCACTGATACGCTGATTTTCAGCTTCATCCTAAATGTTTGCTCACCAGTTTCATTTCTCATGAGTTTTATTTGTATAAATAGAAATTCTAGCGACATAATTATACCATCAGGTAAGAATGATATTTGTTGCACATGTTTATATTGTCCAAGCAAATAAAATATTCAAACTTCAGATTTTAATGAAAGTAGTATTTTCTGAAGTCATCGTAATTATTTATAATTTTTTCGGACCGGTAAATGAAATAAAAAAAAAAGATGTTCAAGTGTATTTAAAGATTAGAGGAATAATTGGGGTCCCTTAAAAAAATAAATTTTGCTTCATTTGTGTGTTGCAAGGTTATATAAGGGTTGCCCACATGAAAAGTGGACACATTGAATAAAAAGAATACATTTATTGGAAATCAAAATAAATAGCCATGGATGTTGTAACATGACATGAGTTCGATGGATTTGCTGTTGAAAGATCGTGCTTGATTTTAGAGGAAGTTCTGCATAGCTTCCAGTATTTCATCGTCCAAATGTAAACGCAACGCTCTCTTAAGTGGAAAAAAGTTTGGAAGATTTCAGGGAGACAAATCTGAACTGTACAGTGGTTGTTCCAACACTTTTCAACGGAATTTTTTAAAGGTTATCTGGGTTTCACGGGAGAAACATTTGAGCCAGCATCTTCCTGGAGATATATCATTTGCCATCCTTCAAGAAAACTTTTGCACCAATTGTTCAAACTAAAAAGTGCTCGTAATTGACTGCCACCATTTGAGATACCTACATCCAGCTCACCTTCCGCAATCAGAAATCATACTACCACACATTTCTCCGATAGGGACGCATCCATGACGGCACGACATTATTTTTAATCTATTTTCTCTACCACGAAAAGGTTTCATTATTGCACGTCGCATGTGGTGTACACCTCCAACCTCTTTTTATATCCATGTTCGGTGGCGCTGCTATGGCTGCAATCAATCTCACACAATCGCACGTGTCCACTTTTCATTTGGACAAGCCTTATATCAACAAATCTAAAATAAAACTCTAAATTTTTGAAAAAATTATGTCGATACTATTGTAATAACCCTCCTTCCCGTCTACCCTGTCACCCAGCTAAAGGTGTAGAAGGAAGTGAAGGATTATTTGACATGATAATTTCCAATTATTTTATTTAGCACTTATATCGACACAAACACAATTCAATGCAACACTATAAATAGGATGTTCCAATCAGTAAACAGAGAGTGAGGACAAGAGTCGCATTTTGGGAGAATACATCTAATAAACCTCTTTATAATAATAGTTCTTCTACCTCAATATTACTTTACACTGTAGATATATAACTATTGACCGCTTAACCTCTTTAATACTTTAAATATCTAACGTAATATGAAGGTGACAATACCTGAACTGTAGGCAGTCTTCTAATCAATTAAGGTTTAATTTATCCCTATCAACTTCCTGTTTTTCATTTCTCACAAGGCCTTTCTAACCTTTTACGGTAATCTTCACCTTGTATCTCTCTTGTCTCCTTTAGTTTACTAACCTTCTAACTTTCTACTATCTATCCTTCTTCACTTTCTAACTCACTAACTCCCATAACTCGCGAACTAGAACTATATATAATAAACTTAATTTGCATATCACGCCTTCTTCTTAGGAGAAGATTGATTATTTTTGATATCCCCAAAGAATTCTTAAAAGGATTATTATGAGGACGCGAATAGACCCGTCACACTATTTTTATAATTACCTTCATATAATTTCCAAAGATTCTCAATAGGATTGAGATAATGCTCAATGCTTACCCATTGATAACTAGAATATTTTTTATTTGACGTTTGTAAAAGAGTATTTTACGCTTTATAACTTTTCTGTTACTGCATTATCGAGTTGAAAAAATTCTTCCTTAAAATAGACTAAAAACCGCACCAAATGGAATTCAGTAAGTGTTCCAAGTATTTTGTCAACAATTTTATTTATTATTTCTCTTTTTTCACT
>BMAO01017581.1:0-26185 GCA_019973975.1 Trichonephila clavata
AAAATTCTTTAAAGAAGTATAGTTTTTGGCATTTTATTTTTTAATCATTTATTCTAAATGATCAATGACTTTTTTAAAAATTGTAATACTCCCATGTTGTGAAATACTTAGTAATGCAGCCTTTGATGGTTACAGGAACAAGATATTTTTAATGTTCATGAAGTTCCACAACACAAGGAGACACACACACAAACAAAAATACATAATGTAGGAACTAGACATAAAAGGAGGGAAAGGCTTTCCCTGACTCCACGTGTATCCATGCCTCGGGGACACCGGCGGAAAAAGAACTCTGGAAAAAAACGTTCTCCTTTTCCCCAAGAACAAGTAGCGCCACCTGGCTGTCGTTATTTGTCAAGTGAAGGCAGAGTTTAAATGTAACTGTTACATTCTCCCCCTACACCGCCGAAGACCGACTCGGCGAGGTGGTGTACTATCAGACAATATGGCATTCTCTCCAGCAGTTCCTCTAGGAATCAATGGTTGTTTGCGAGGCCTTCCTCTTCTCCTCAGAGGTACTACAGGAGAATGGGTCTGTGTGACATTCGGAAAAGGTGTTAAAGCTGATGCATGATAGACACCTAAAGGTTCATCAGGTTTGTCACAATTAGCTACTACAAATGTGGTGGGGGATCTCTGGGATAACACAATGTAAGGCCCGTCTCTCCTGGGCATCAGTTTGGTACTCCTGTTTTGACTCGCTTTGCTTAATGGGTGCAGTTGTACCCATACTAGATCATTAACTTTATAGTCAGGACTTGGTCTACGTGTTTGTCAGCAGATGTTTTTTGCCCGATCTTGACTCATCTCAATGTTTTCTTTAATTTGTGACATATATCCTTCAAAGCGTTTTAAATAGGGTGTAAATTCAGGTACAAAATTATCGTTATGTATGACAGATCGTAGATCAGTATTTACTTGGTCTAAAGTTCGTAATTCTCTGGAGAAGGTTAGGTATGCTGCCGTGTGATCTGTGGACTCACATTTTGCAGTATTCAATGCGAACCTAATAGCTGGTAGCTTTTCAATCCATAATGTACGGTTGTTACCTACCATAATAGCCAAGCGAGGTTTCAAGTCCCTATTTTTTCTTTCTACTGGATTTGCCTGTGGGTGATATACGGGAATGAGACTTTGATTGATATCCAAGACATAACATAACTGCTGCATTACCGCACTTACAAATTGAGTCCCATTGTCACATATTAGTCGACGGGGCACACCGTACCTTAGGAAGACTTCATTTAGAAGTGTTATAGCACATTCTTTAGCAGTAGCTTGCTTTAATGGAAATAATTCTACCCATTTTGTGGTGTAATCTTCCACTATGAATATCCACTTCATTCCTTCTCTCGTTTCTGGTAAAGAACCAAAAAGATCAATAGCTATGCTCTCGAATCGTTGAGCTGGAACAGGGGTCTGCAGAAGACCAGCAGGTTTCTGGTTTGTGGCTTTATATCTAATGTGTGTGCACTCTGAACAGCTCTTCACATAATCGGCAATAAATTTCCTCATACCAGTCCAATAATATTTTGAAGAAATTCTAGAAAAGGTACCATCAGCTCCATAATGTCCAGCGGTGGGAGCATCGTGGTGCAATTTTAATATCTTCTCTCTCTCGTGAGTAGGGACAACTAATTGAGCTTCATCGACTTCAACATGAGGTGAGTACCGATATAGTACTCCCTGATTCATCACGTACCCTCTCCCAGTCCAATTGGCAAAGTCAACTCCCTTGTTGTGGTTTTCAAAGCAATTAATTATCTTTTCTAACTCAGGATCCTTCAATTGTTCTGTTCTTAGTTCATTAGCTGTTCTTGTCGGGAAATCAATAATTATAGTTTTTAATTCACAAATTTCTTCGTCCTTAGACGCTGGCCTAGAAAGCATATCTGCAATAACATTGCATCTTCCGGGAAAATAATCAATCTTCAGATTGTAAGATTGTAGTTGAAGTGCCCAACGGGCTAATCTTCCGGTTGGAGATGTTAAGCTCATCAGCCACTTTAATGGTTAGTGGTCGGATGCCACTGTTATTTCTGCACCTTCAATATACCCTCTAAATTTGTTAAGGGCCCATACTACAGCCAAGGCTTCTCGTTCTGTTGTCGAGTAATTCTTCTCAGCAGAGCTTAAGAGTCTACTGGCATATTCTATTGGCTGTTCATTGGCGGGACTTTCTCCTTGTAGCAGAACTGCACCTAGGGAGTAACTACTTGCATCCGTCCGGATGATAAAAGGCTTTTTAGGATCAACTTGCTTCAGTATTGGCGGGGTTATTAAACATTGCTTGAGGGTCTGGAATGCTTGTTGCTCAATTTCCCTCCATTTCCAAGCAGTACTTTTCTTTGTCAAGTTGCTAAGGGGTCTAGCAATATCTGAAAAATTCGGGATGAATTTTCTATACCATGAGCAGGTCTGTAAAAATGACTGTAGCTGCTTAAGATTTCTCGGAGAAGGAATGTTTTGTATCGCTGCAGTTTTATCTTGATCCACCTCTATTCCCTTAGGAGTTATCCATAATCCAAGGTATTTTACACGAGAGCAAACAAACTTACATTTTTCTCTGTTAGCACATAATTTAAATTTTTTAAGTCTGTCGAAGACCCTTCTTAAGTCCTCAATGTGTTGTTCAAACGTTTCAGACAACACAACGATATCGTCTAAATACACCAGAATATTTACATTTGGCAATCCATTACGAAATTGGTCCATAAGACGCTGAAAGGTCGCTGGGGCATTGCGAAGTCCAAAGGGCATTCTTTTGTACCTAAATGTACCAAAAGAGCAAACGAATGCAGTCTTGTCCTGGTCCGCTGGATTAACCTCTACTTGATGATAACCGGATTTTAAGTCAAGGGTAGACATAAAAGCAGAAGATTTTGCATCATGTAAAAGAGCATCCATAAGGGGCAGGGGATATTTGACAGGTATAGTAATCGCATTTAATTTACGATAATCTATGCACAACCTAACAGATCCATTAGACTTGGGCACTAAAACCACTGGAGCTGCGTATGGGGACTCGCATTCTTCTATAATATTATTAGCCAAAAGTTTATCAATTTCTTTCCTTAAGAGTTCTTTTCTGTTTAGAGATAATCTATAAGGTGCAGTTGAAACTGGTGGGTGGTCACCTGTGTTTATAAAGTGTTTCACGAATGGAGTTGGTTCTCCCCCGGGTCTGAAACATCTTTACTTTCATTAAGTAGCACCATCAAATAATTTCTTTCTTCTACATTCAGGGCCTGTCCTTCTTCTTCTCGTAAATGGAGATATTCAATCTCAGTTTCATCAACAGGTTTGATTTGTAATGGAACATCACTAAGAATTGAATTTGCGGAACAGGAACTACTATTTATTTTGGCAGTGCTGTCGTCTACAGGCAAAGGAACATCTTTTGAGAAAGGTATCTTGAAGTTTGGTTTGTTACCAAAATACCAAAAATTATTACGCATGTCCATTACGATTCCTGATGTCCTTAAAAAGTCAACACCTAGAAAAGGGTGCGGTTACCCTTTGCATTTGGCAAAAAAATTAAATCGGTTTGGAAAGTTCGTCCACCTATGGTGATTGGCACTTTAGCTTTTTTAACAAGGGATGTGGATTGCTGACCATCAGCTAAATACATAGAAAGGTGAAACTCTGTGAATTTTTGTCCACGATTCTTTAAAAAGTTAAACATTAATTCTCCCCCAACTGACTGGCTGGCTCCTGTATCAGCACAAACTGTGCCTGTAGCTTCATAAACTTGAATGTCAAGTAGAGCTACTGGAGTGGTAAGACAAGTACACATCTGTATGGCATTGACAGAGGCAGTCTCTTTTTTTTGTAAGCATTTTGGACATTTTGATTTAATAAATCCAGGGTTGCCACAACCATAACAAGAAATAGGTGGGTGACAACCAGTGTTAATATTTCGTGCTGGCATGTAGCTAGAGTTAACAGAAGTACTGTTGTGGTTACCGGAAACATTCTTTTCAACTTTGAATAAATTAGGCTTTCTAAACTCCGGATTGCCCGTGTTTCTAGGAAACCAAGGTTTATTTAACTCTGGTGGTTTGGGGAGTTTTGTTAGTTTTTGAGAAGGAAGTTTAACATTTTCATACAAGTCCAGCTTTTCAGCTAATATGACTGGATCATTAAGTTTTTCCCAACTGTCAAGGAAATGATTCTTATACTCGGGACTACATTTCTTTTTAATTTGATCTGCAATGATGAGATCTTTCAACGAGTCAAAAGAGTTGACTTCTAATTCCTTTAGCCAACCTTCAAAGAAGGTTCTGAGCTCAAAAAAGAAATCTTTCCATGTGGAATGATCCTGTTTCTGATGTCTACTGAATAGAACTCTGAAACGGTCAGCTGTCAGTTTGAACCTTTGTAATAAAATATTGCGAATGTGGGCATAATTTTTAAACATCTCTTCTGGTTCTCTTGCAATTAATCTGCCAATATCACTTGGAAGGACTCCAATTAAGTGTGATACCCAAAAATCCGCAGGTACATTTAAAAGCTTCATTTGTCTTTCAAACACTGTTAAGCACAATGACATGTCATCTTTATCAGGAATAAATGTGGGTAATACTGTTTTCAGGTCGAGCCTCATGGGGCTAGAATCCATTTGAGGGGCATTACCTAAGGACGGTAGAAGATTTTTTGCTTGTAATTTAAGCTTTTCAAGCTCAAATGCTCTCTGCTCAGCTAGACACTTATCTTCCCGTTCTATTTTCTTTATGGCTTCATCTTCAAGCGCTTTACGTTCATCAACAATGTTATCCAGCATTTCTTTCACAAACTGCTCATTATCCTTAAAGAATGAGCATGAAGTGATTTTCTCACGCAAATAAATGATTTTATCATCTGAAGTTACATCAACTCGTAGCTCAATTCCTAAATTATAGAGGTCTATCTTTTTTCCTTTTGAGAGGAAAGCCATATTTATCTCTTAAATAAAACTAAATTCAATTTTTTTATGTATACTGGAAGTTGTAAATTAAGTTAGTTATCCCAATAAGCAATTATTACATATTAGCTACTCATTAACAACTGCCTTCCCTGTAGGGATAAGAGAAACATTTCATAACATATAAAAAGATCCCGTGAAAATCTAAATAAATTTCCACAAACTCAGCTGTGTATCAAAATATAAAGTTAATTATGAGACACAATAGCACATTGAAAAACTGTCACTACATGTTATGCTATGCTAAAAGTATATACTTATTACATGAAAAATATTTAAAGGCTAAATATACCACACTGTGAATCTTAATTAGGAATATGAAATTCTCAAAGTACCCAATATATATACATTTTAAATAATGACAATTGTAAATCCTTATTTGATTGGGAAAATCCTTAAAATGATCATTCATTTATATCCAAAATATACCATAATACCTTCAAACACTTAAAATATGCTTATTATTCTATCAGCAACAACAAAAAATAATAAAATAAAAAAAATCAATAGAACTCAGTCATAAAGAACATTTTGCAAACAACCTTGAACTGTCTACTCCCTATTTTATTTATTTGCCTATTCAGCATATCAAATTCTCTGGATGAATCATAGTTTAAACTAACACAAGCACAGAAAAAGAAAGTGGATACTCATATACTTTTCTTTTTAATATTTGAACTTTTTTTTTTAAAAAAAATTATTCGACTTCGGATAATTATAACCAAGAATTTCATCGTTTACTCAATATAGCAATTGTTTGTAGCAAATTATTATATAGCAATTATTTTAAAACACACATATATTTATAAATATTGTTAAACAAGGTGCTTCTGTTTGAAAGCAGAAATGATCTTTCACAGTTTAAATTTCAAGGTATTTTAAACAGCAGATTGAAATAAGAATAAACAAGAATATTAAATTATTTGAAACAAAATATATATATTAATATTTTAAGAAACATACACAATCACATTCTTCAATATTATTTACAAAAGATTTGTTGCATCTACTCACAGATTTAATTTTTCGTTTTCTTCAACCACACAATCTCTGAAAGAGATTTTTCTTTAAAAGAACAAATTATATATATATATGTTGCAAGCACCATTCGCGCATTTAAATGACATAAGATGAATTCACATAAGATATTTTCACTTTTTACTCAACACACTATCGATGATTTTTTCCTCTGGCACACACATAACACTTTCACTTTTGGTTTTCCAATAAAATCATGCACTTTCACATTTAGTGTCAGGGCGACACATACATAACACTTTCACTTTGGGTTTTCCAATAAAATCGTGCACTTTCACATTTAGTGTCAGGGCGACACATACATAACACTTTCAGTTTGGGTTTTCCAATAAAATCGTGCACTTTCACATTTAGTGTCAGGGCGACACATACATAACACTTTCACTTTGGGTTTTCCAATAAAATCGTGCACTTTCACATTTAGTGTCAGAGCAAGACACACATAACACTTTCACTTTGGGTTTTCCAATAAAATCATGCACTTTCACATTTAGTGTCAGGGCGACACATACATAACACTTTCACTTTGGGTTTTCCAATAAAATCGTGCACTTTCACATTTAGTGTCAGGGCGACACATACATAACACTTTCACTTTGGGTTTTCCAATAAAATCGGCACTTTCACATTTAGTGTCAGAGCAAGACACACATAACACTTTCACTTTGGGTTTTCCAATAAAATCATGCACTTTCACATTTAGTGTCAGGGCGACACATACATAACACTTTCACTTTGGGTTTTCCAATAAAATCGTGCACTTTCACATTTAGTGTCAGGGCGACACATACATAACACTTTCACTTTGGGTTTTCCAATAAAATCGTGCACTTTCACATTTAGTGTCAGGGCGACACAAAATGCCGGTAAAAGAAAACACGTTGGGCAGCCATTGTAATACTCCCATGTTGTGAAATACTTAGTAATGCAGCCTTTGATGGTTACAGGAACAAGATATTTTTAATGTTCATGAAGTTCCACAACACAAGGAGACACACACACAAACAAAAATACATAATGTAGGAACTAGACATAAAAAAAGGGAAAGGCTTTCCCTGACTCCACGTGTATCCATGGCTCGGGGACCAACCGGCGGGAAAAAGAACTCTGGAAAAAAACGTTCTCCTTTCCCCCAAGAACAAGTAGCGCCACCTGGCTGTCGTTATTTGTCAAGGGAAGGCAGAGTTTAAATGTAACTGTTACAAAATCATTTTCATTTAAATGCATCGACATTTATTCATTTTAGAAGAAATCATAAAATAGGCAAAGTATTATTATTTTGAAAAAAAATCCGAATCTTGACAAATAAATGATGTTTGGTATTTAATTTATTCAATCACTGATATTAAAAGAGCAAAGTATGAATCTTTTTAGTTTAGATGGTTTACTTATCATAGTTATAAGAAATCTGTGACGTCGTCACAATGGAGAAAGCGCCTCTATTCATAAACATTTCCACAGCTGGAGAAAACTTGTTTTTAGCTGCATTGTGTTGTATCAGACAGCTGGACCGTCGGCGTCGGTGTGTCTGGGGGACACTATGGACTAGGCATCGCTGCATTATTTCCATTCATGGGCAGTGATTGTACGTCTTGAATGCTGGCGCCTCTGCAGGCGGCGGCGAGGTGTTTGAAGTGCCAGATGTCAGCCGGGCCCTTGTCGCCGGGAACCTTTGAGAGGGACCGGACTTTTGTCATCTCTGCACGAATGGATGACGTGCAAGACCGTTGGTGCCGGGTGCAAAACCCTGAGGTCGGCCAATGGGGATTGATGAGGGGCGTGTAGTGAACCCACCCCTAGTGTTTAAAAGAGTGGACTTCAGAAAGAAGGAGGCCTGATAGACTCCTGAAGACTCCTGATAGACTCCTGAAGACTCCTGATAGACTCCTGAGAGACTCCAGATGAACTAACTGCGGGAGACTCCGACGATAGATTCCGAGTGAGAAGCCTACTGACGAAGGACGGGACTCCTACGAGAGATACCCAAGAGAGAGGCCTGCTGACGAAGAAGGAACTCCTGAAAGACTCCTGAGAGACTCGGATAGACTCCCACGAGAGATTCCCGGAATTGAACCCTGCGGACGAAGGAAGAGACTCCACCAGACTCCAACGAGAGATACCCAGGAGAGAGGCCTGCTGACGAAGGAAGGAGCAAAGAGACTCCGGAAAGACGGCTGATAGAATACAACGAGAGATTCTTTAATAATTAGCTTAGCGTACATGTTCAATGTGGAGCCACGACGTTACAGCTAATTAAATTGGTGGCAGCGAGGTGGGATTGGCATTTAGCTAATTAATTAAATGCCCGAATCCTTTTTTATTTAAATTAACTTTTGAGAAAAAAGAAATAACAAAGAGAGAAAATGCCAGCCGTGTGTGCGAGAAAAATAAAAGAACTTTAAACAACGCAAATTTCTCCTGAGTTCCTGTGGTGTCTCCATCCTTATCGTTAAAGTGTGTTCCTGTTGCTGGAAAATTTCCGGAGATTGCTGTCCATTTTACTGTACGTGAATCGTGTTGGGTGAATCAACGAAAGAAACAAGCGGAGGAAAGCAAAAAACAGACCCTGATTTCCGTCGGCTGATTTTGAAGGAAGTCAAGAGTATTCAGTGCTGTGAATTTCCGTCCAGGTGTGCCATAGATTTTGGCAGTGATTCGAAACAGAAAGGTGAGTCTTTCTTTGAGATTATACTCGGGGCAGCAATTTATTATCATTATTGTTATGACCAATGTATGTAAAATTTTGGTAGTAAAGAATTTACGTACTAGGTAAAGTTAGCAAACACTAGAAAGAGAGACTAGAAAGATTTTTTAAGTTTTGTATAATGTATAAATGTGCGATTTATTAATACTGTTGTTTGTGAAATGTAGTTAAGTATATAGTAGTTATACATGTTTCATTGGTACAGTTACTGTGTAGAGTACTGTATTATTTTTAAGATTTGCGCACATTTGTGAAATATAGTTAAGTATATAGTAGTTATACTTGTTTTGTTGATACAGTTACTGTGCAGAGTACTGTATTGTTTTTAAGATTTGTGCGTTTTTGGGAAATATAGTTAAGTATACAGTAGTTATACTTGTTTCGTTGGTACAGTTACTGTGCAGAGTACTGTATTGTTTTTAAGATTTGCGCACATTTGTGAAATATAGTTAAGTATACAGTAGTTATACTTGTTTCATTGTTTCAGTTACTGTGGAGAGTACTGCTTTGTTTTTAGGATTTTTGTGAATTATAGTTAAGTCTAGGTCTAGTGTATTTCTAGTGTGCGTTGAGTTTTTGTATAATTTTTGTGACAATTAAGCTTAATTTGGTTTTGTGTGTATTAGTGCATCATGGCGTACTTATTAAGGCAAAGAAAAGACGTATTGGTAGAAATGGCGAAAGAAATGGGAGTCGAAGCCGATAATACTTTACCTAAGATAGAAATTAAGAATAGAATTTGTCAGAGTGAATACTATAATGAAGAATTAGTTGAATGTTTGTTGGAGGGTGTTTTGGAAGAAAAACGTGAACGTGAAAAACTTGAACGTGAAAATAAGGAACGGGAACTTGAACAGGTTTTTGAAGAGCGTAAAATAATGAGGGAACGAGAATTAGAACGATTGAGAATTGTACACCGAGATAGGTTACAAAAACAGGCATCTCATCTAAAAGTAGAAGATAAAGTCGCGAATTGCGCACAGGAGAGTTATTTGTCAGGAAATCGGTCCATGGAAGTTAGTGAACCGATTAAAAAGTGTAGGCCGGTGAGTAATCCGGATGGTGATAGAAGTGAAAAAACCGCCATGCCTTCTGAAGTTAGAATTGAAATTTGTGACCCCCCGGTGAAACGCACGTGTGTTAATCCCTTGTCCGAAGTGAGAAGGGTAGGAAAAGAGAAGGATAAACTGTCTAGGCTTGAGAAAGGGAAAGAAGTCTATAATTTTGGAATTCGTGATTGTGAATGGAAGGCGGGGTCAAGGGTAGTTAAGGAGAGTGTTACAGCTGTGATGACGGTTGCACAGCCAGTAATAAATCATGAGGACATAGGAGTAAGTTCTCGAGCATTGATAGTAGATACGGGTTTTACTATCCCTGCAACATTGAGTTGTAAAATTAAGAATGATGAAAAGGAGGCTAGTCAACTCTCAGTTGAAAGGGGAGCGGGCCTAACAGTAGGTCATAAAAGTTTTCAAAATCCTACAATGGCTAGTTTAAAAGCGGAACAGAGGAAAGGGAAAGAAATTTACGCGTACACCGTTGTTAGGAAAGATGTCGGAGATAATTCAACAATGCGTTTGATTCCCTCCAATTCAAAGGGTACTGATAAGAATTGGTTAGGGGCTGGTAAAATGACAAGTTCAGAATTTAATTACGAGATAGATTTACCCAGAAAAAGGGATCGTAGTGCAATTTATCGTGTAAATTTGGTAAAACTGTATCGTAGGAGGCCGGAATTTGTAAATTTTTTTACAGAAAATAGCTCGGAGGGAATGGAGAAAGAAACCGAATTCCCCTATCTGGTACAGCTATTTATGGATTTTGACTTTCGGGGTGTTTTAAGGGAAAGTCAACTGCACTTTAAATTACCGCCGGATAGAATTAACTATTTACGAATGGTCGTTGATAGAAATAAAGAAAGGTTTCCTCCAGATCCCGGGAAGATTTCTTTAATGCAGAGGGATAACCAGTTAAGTAGAGGAAAACCATTTAAAATTAAAACTTTTTGGATATACCTGAGATAGATTAATACTCTGGGAGAGGAGTTTGGGTATCCTAGGGATGTGAGTGTAATCGAGATGGGGCAGTTCAATCGTACACTGTCGGCTGTTAAGTTTAGAGAAGTGAACCGATACCCGTGCCCATGTATTAAGTATACGCGTTTGAACCAGGTGACGCGAGCAGAGTTTCATCTTTGGTTAAAAATGGAAGGTCTTGTAAAAATGAATAGCGCGGCCTCGTGGGTCATGGTACTGGATTTGTGGAAGTGGTACTTTCGTCGTTCACTCATGCTGAGATATCAGAAGTATGCCGCATACGTAAGGCCATTTGGCATTTACATTAGAAAAAGGAGTTTTAAGATCATATGCGCATCTTGTTATGGATGTAAATTAACTACTCAGGTTTTGGAACGGTTACCGCAGTTTGCTTTACGTCGATTGGTTAATATAGACATCTTGGCGCAAATTTGGAAAAATCGTGTAAAGCAAATAGACTTGGTATTAGAAGGGTTGAGGAGTGTGAGATCGGAATTCATACCGACCAAAGGTAAATTAGAGCAGTGGGAAAATTTCCTACGTGTACTTAATAGAGATGTAGTGAGTTCATTTCGTGAGCTGAGGAAGTACGAGGTTTATTGTATTTTTAATGATAGTGCCATAATTACCACTTTACCCAACGTTGTAGTAGGAAAGATAATGAATTGGGGAATAACTTGTTATAAATATTGTGAGAAAGTGTGCAAAGTGTCAAGATGGAAATTTTTCTTTAAATTAATGTTGTTTAGCCCAAATAATTCCAAATGTTTGTATTTACAGTTTTTTTTAATGCAATTTTAAAAAAATCATTTACTTTAATTAAAGAAAGTTACATGGAAATGTCATTGGATTAAACAGACTGGAATAAGCAGTCATTTAAAAATTTCCTATTAATTAATTTTAACTTTTTATTGTATTTTTGTGTCTATATTACTATATTACTGTATTGTGTGTATATGGTGGAAACAAAAATTTATGTTACTGAAAATCTTTTGTGTCTCTCAGCCAAGTGTAAGCACATAGATGTCTAGTACAGTAGTTACGTGTGTGATTTAACGTTTAGTAATATTAGTAAAATGTTAGCATTTAACTTATTCACTTAAAACTCAAATTTTTTAAGATAAGATGTAACATAAAGAAAAGAATCCAAGATTTGAAATTTAGGTTTTTATTGTAAAGTGTGTAAAATGTTATGGAATTTTGTATTTACTTATTATCATATTTTTGAGTGTTTTTTTTTGTTATTGGATTGCTGTCCTAGTTGATCTCATTGTTAAGACATTCTTTCTTTGAGTCAGTCATAAGAACAGATCCAACATTGGACCAGAGCAGTCCAGTGAAATGGACGTTTTCAGGGGGAAGGAGTTGTGACGTCGTAACAATGGAGAAAGCGCCTCTATTCATAAACATTTCCACAGCTGGAGAAAACTTGTTTTTAGCGTCATTGTGTTGTATCAGACAGCTGGACCGTCGGCGTCGGTGTGTCTGGGGGACACTATGGACTAGGCATAGCTGCATTATTTCCATTCATGGGCAGTGATTGTACGTCTTGAATGCTGGCGCCTCTGCAGGCGGCGGCGAGGTGTTTGAAGTGCCAGATGTCAGCCGGGCCCTTGTCGCCGGGAACCTTTGAGAGGGACCGGACTTTTGTCATCTCTGCACGAATGGATGACGTGCAAGACCGTTGGTGCCGGGTGCAAAACCCTGAGGTCGGCCAATGGGGATTGATGAGGGGCGTGTAGTGAACCCACCCCTAGTGTTTAAAAGAGTGGACTTCAGAAAGAAGGAGGCCTGATAGACTCCTGAAGACTCCTGATAGACTCCTGAGAGACTCCAGATGAACTAACTGCGGGAGACTCCGACGATAGATTCCGAGTGAGAAGCCTACTGACGAAGGATGGGACTCCTACGAGAGATACCCAAGAGAGAGGCCTGCTGACGAAGAAGGAACTCCTGAAAGACTCCTGAGAGACTCGGATAGACTCCCACGAGAGATTCCCGGAATTGAACCCTGCGGACGAAGGAAGAGACTCCACCAGACTCCAACGAGAGATACCCAGGAGAGAGGCCTGCTGACGAAGGAAGGAGCAAAGAGACTCCGGAAAGACGGCTGATAGAATACAACGAGAGATTCTTTAATAATTAGCTTAGAGTACATGTTCAATGTGGAGCCACGACGTTACAATTCCTTATAAGTAACGATTGAAAATTTTCGATTAATGATTTACAGAAAACAATTCTTTCAACAAAGAAAACGTTCTGATATAATATATTACGAAAAACCAAGCATGTTCATTATTTTAACAATAATTATTTTCTTAGAGCTTAAAATAATACAAAGGGTTTGTGTGTAGGTGTGGTATTTTCATTTGCCAAAGAATCGTTATATACTGGTAGCTAAAGTATAGTCCAGAAAACTATAATCTATCATTTTATCCAGAAAAAAACAGATTATACAGTGTTGTCATTACATAATTAATCTAGTAATGAATAACGGAAAAAATATTGCAACAGCAAGTTTGACCTTGGCCACTGAGCGTTAAACAGAGGGGAAAAAATAATAATGATGATTCTCGCGCATGCGCAAAGCCTTTAGAATGTCTTTAAAGTTTTCATTATTTTTGAGGGCTCAATTTTTAATTGAAAATTCCAAGTTTTCACATATTGATTGGAAACAACAATAATTTTTGAAGAAAAAAGGTCACAAAAATAATGCTTATATTATTTCTCGCAAAAATTTTATTTTACGAAAATCACAAAAAAAATCTTAAAATCCGTAATTTTTAAGCGAAATCGACACACGGGAAAAAATTTCATGCAATTTTTTTTCAATGAAGAAATTATTAAATGATTGATTTAAGTATTTTGAGTGTTTTATTACAATTCGTTCAAAAAAGTTTTCGGCTTTTTATTTTTTAAATCACTGATTCTGAAAGTTTTAAAAATCATTTTTATATAAACGCAACGATATTGATTCATATGAGAAAAAATCATAAAATATGCAAAAGAGCATTGTTTTGAAGAAAAAAAAAGTTTTTTTTTCTATAAAATACTTTAAAGAAAGATAGTTTTTTCCCGGAAACGAAACTGTAGCATTTTTAAAAATAGTTGTATGCTGAAAAAAGAACAGAAAGTATAAATTTTTCAAATAACAAAATTTCACAACTATTTTAATTCTTGAAGTAAAATTGTGAGAATTTTTGTGAAATATTCGACACGGGGAAAAAAGTTTCATGCAATTACGCATTATTTTAAAGTAAACTATAAGTTTTATGAAAGAGAACAAAAATTTCGATACTGATAAATATTTTAAATGAATCTCAGAAATGCATTGAATGCATTTTAATTTAAAAAAAATATATTAATTTAAATCCATTATCAATAAATACTAATAAAAAAATTCTACAGATAGCTCTTGAAACGTTTGGATGTTTGATTAAACATATATAAGTGTTAAAAATCCACTTTTGGGAGAAAACCTAGTTATATGATAACACTCACTGAAAAAAACCATTCAAAAAGAAAAAAAAATACTATTTGATAAAAACATTTAACTTTTTTAATTTTTAATTTTATAGTTTTTCATTCCACTTTGAGTTAATTACATTATTTAAACACGTATCTGCGAAAAAAAGTATATTATAAAAAACTAACTTATTAATTATTTTCTAATAAAATTGATTAAAATTGCTCATTTAACAATTAATTGTGACATACCATTTGCTTACATAATGGCAGCACTTAAAATGCAGTAAATTTCAGATCAGTGGGGATGCAGCAAGTGAATTCAATCATTGAAGAAGAGAGAATTAATTTACGGGGTGGGAAAAATAAGCAGATATGAACAAAATGGAATCCTCTAGATTTGAAAACAGAAAATAAGAATTAAGACACTTAGCGGTAGGGCGAATGCGGCGCTCTAGCCAACCACGCTACCCAGCCCTGCAGCAGAAGTGAAAATAGGCAATAATAATAATTGGGAGGTTCAAATTGAATTTAATTTTTAATTGAGGGGATCCACAGGATATTCACATAACGATTGAAAGATTTCGATTGAAGATTACATTTAAATGTATTGCAAAAAATTTATTGATTTTTGATATTTTTTAAAAAAGCAATTAATAATAAAGAATATATAATACGAACATAGCTTTTTTTCCCTAAGGAATTCACGCCTATTTAGCTGACTATTTCCAGAAAAAAAAAATTCGAAATGGGCAAATTTTTCGTTTATTACGGAATTATGTGTCAAAAAAAGAAATATACATTAGGCAATATTTTAAAGTAAACTATAAGTTTTATGAAAGAGAACAAAAATTTCGATACTGATAAATATTTTAAATGAATCTCAGAAATGCATTGAATGCATTTTATCATCTTAATCTGACATAACATATATAGTTATTTAATTTTGAAAATTATATAAAGAAGAATTGACGATAAAATAAATCTTTCACTCGCATTTTTTTTTTTTTTTACTCGCCAAACTTACTGATTTCCCCCTGTTTAAGGCAGAATTTTTTTAGTGTATCTCTTGAGTTAGATGCGGTACAAGGCGAAAAAGGTCAAATATTTTTGGCGCAAAGCTAATTTTCGACGCCAATGTTTGGCTAAATGTAAAATCGCGTATTTTAAATTATTTTAAAAATCATTGCCTTCTTTTTAAGGGCATAATTTTTACGTTAATGCTCTCAAACATCACCAACTATTTGCAAAAATAACGTATTTTGAAATAAAAAATGTACAAATTACTACTTTTTAATTTATTTCTCAGAAAAAAAACAGTTTACGAAAATCCCAAAATGTTTTTTAAAATCCGTAATTTTGAAGCAATTTTTTCAATCTTCGTAAATGTTACGGATAATATTACTGTACACAAGGAAAAAAGGTTTTGTGAGATAACCTTCATAAATGACGAAGTTATTCAATGTGAAGTAAAAATTGGGACTACTTTTTAAAAATTCTTTAAAAAAAAGTTTAGGGAATTTTATTTTTTAAATGAATGGATCTAAAAGAGAAAGGCTTGAAGTTAATTAGTGTAGCATATCGATTTAATAACACGAAAAGTAATTCACACCCAACGATTTAGAAATAATTTTCATAAAAACGCATCAGTTTTAACACTGTATTAAAAAATTCGAAAAAAGTAGAAAATATCGTTATTTTACAAAAGAAATTATACCGTGTCGTGGCGAAATAAATGATCTTTCCGATTCTGTAATTATTTTTAGTCTAATTTCGACACCGAAAGTTAGATGACAATTTTAATATGGTGGAAAACGTAAGATTACCGCTCGGCCGAAACGGAAGGGAAGTTCCACCAAGTAAACAACCGGCAGGAGTAAAACAATTAGGCGTTTTAAGGTTTTAATTAATATCTTTTTAACTAATTACAATATCGGAATATAAATGGGCAATACGGCTTCCCCGGAAAGCATTGTTTAGTAAAAAAAAAGGTTTTTTTTCTATAAAATTCTTTAAAGAAATATAGTTTTTTCCCGGAAACGAAACTGTAGCATTTTTAAAAATAGTTGTATGCTGAAAAAAGAACAGAAAGTATAAATTTTTCAAATAACAAAATTTCACTACTATTTTAATTCTTGAAGTAAAATTGTGAGAATTTTTTGAAATATTCGACACGGGGGAAAAAGTTTCATGCAATTACGTATTATTTTAAAGTAAACTATAAGTTTTATGAAAGAGAACAAAAATTTCGATACTGATAAATATTTTAAATGAATCTCAGAAATGCATTGAATGCATTTTAATTTTAAAAAGATATATTAATTTAAATCCATTATCAATAAATACTAATAAAAAAAATTCTACAGATAGCTCTTGAAACGTTTGGATGTTTGATTAAACATATATAAGTGTTAAAAATCCACTTTTGGGAGAAAACCTAGTGATATGATAACATTCACTGAAAAAAACCATTCAAAAAGAAAAAAAATACTATTTGATAAAAACATTTAACTTTTTTAATTTTAATTTTATAGTTTTTCATTCCACTCTGTGTTAAAATTATTTAAACACGTATCTGCGAAAAAAAGTATATTATACAAAACTAACTTATTAATTATTTTTAATAAAATTGATTAAAATTGCTCATTTAGCAATTAATTGTGACATACCATTTGCTTACATAATGGCAGCACTGAAAATGAAATAAATTTCAGATCAGTGGGGATGCAGCAAGTGAATTCAATCATTGAAGAAGAGAGAATTAATTTACGGGTGGGAAAAATAAGCAGAAATGAACAAAATCGAATTGTTGAAAAAGATAGAAATTACTTTGAATGATTAAAAATCAGAAAAAAACCTTTTTGAAGGCAAAAAAGAATGAAAAGTGCATTAAAATAACAGAGGATCATGTTAAAATAAGTATTTATCAGTAAAATTAATTTACGTGGGAAAAATTAGCAGAAATGAAAAAAAAGAGATCCCCCCGATTCGAACTCGAAGAGACACGATCTGCTTTACGGTGTAAATGAAGCGAAGCGCTATCCGCTGTGCTACCGGGACCCTTAGCGAAAAATGAAAATAGGCAACAATAATGAATGGGAGGACGAAAAAGTAATTTTTTCACTCGCAATTTTTTTTTTACTCGCCAAAGTTACTGATTTCCCCCTGTTTAAGGCAGAATTTTTTTAGTGTATCTCTTGAGTTAGATGCGGTTGAAGGCGAAACAGGTCAAATGTCTTTGGCGCAGAGCTAATTTTCGATGCCAATGTTTGGCTAAATGTAAAATAGCGTATTTTAAATTATTTTAAAAATCATTACCTTCTTTTTAAGGGCATAATTTTTACGTTAATGCTCTCAAACATCACCAACTATTTGCAAAAATAACGTACTTTGAAATAAAAAATGTACAAATTACTACTTTTTAATTTATTTCTCGGAAAAACATCAGTTTACGAAAATCCCAAAATGTTTTTTAAAATCCGTAATTTTGAAGCAATTTTTTCAATCTTCGTATATGTTACGGATAATATTACTGTACACAAGGAAAAAAGGTTTTGTGAGATTACCTTCATAAATGACGAAGTTATTCAATGTGAAGTAAAAATTAAGACTACTTTTTAAAAATTCTTTAAGAAAAAAAGTTTTGTGAATTTTATTTTTTAAATGAATGGATCTAAAAGAGAAAGGCTTCAATGAAATATTGTAGAATATCGATTTAATAACACGAAAAGTAATTCATACCCAACGATTTAGAAATAATTTTCATAAAAACGCATTGGTTTTAACACTATTGTAAAAAATTCGAAAAAAATAGAAAATATCGTTATTTTACAAAAAAACATTATACCGTGTCGTGGCGAAATAAATGATCTTTCCGATTCTGTAATTATTTTTTGTCTAATTTCGACTCCGAAAATTAGATGACAATTTTAATATGGTGGAAAATGTAAGATTACCGCTTGGCTGAAACGGAAGGGAAGTGCTGCCAATTAAACAACCGGCAGGAGTAAAACAATTAGGCGTTTTAAGGTTTTTAATTAATATCTTTTTAACTAATTACAACATCGGAATATAAATGGGCAATACGGCTTCCCCGGAAAGCATTGTTTTGTAAAAAAAAAAGTTGTTTTTTTTCTATAAAATTCTTTAAAGAAAGATAGTTTTTTCCCGGAAACGAAACTGTAGCATTTTTAAAAATAGTTGCATGCTGAAAAAAGAACAGAAAATATAAATTTTTCAAATTACATAATTTCACTTTTATTTTAATTCTTGAAGTAAAATTGTGAGAATTTTTTGAAATATTCGACACGGGGGAAAAAAGTTTCATACAATTACGCATTATTTTAAAGTAAACTATAAGTTTTATGAAAGAAAACAAAAATTTCGATACTGATAAATATTTTAAATGAATATCAGAAATGCATTGAATGCATTTTAATTTATAAAAAATTTCACTGAAAAAAACATTCAAAAAGAAAATAATACTATTTGATAAAAGCATTTAATTTTTTTAATTTTAATTTTACAGTTTTTCATTCCACTCTGTGTTAATTAAATTATTTAAACACGTATCTGCGAAAAAAAGTATATTATAAAAAAATTACTTATTAATTATTTTCTTAAAAAATTGATTAAAATTGCTAATTTAACAATTAATTGTGACATACCACTTGCTTACATAATGGCAGCACTTAAAATGAAGTAAATTTCAGATCAGTGGGGATGCAGCAAGTGAATTCAATCATTGAAGAAGAGAGAATTAATTTACGGGGTGGGAAAAATAAGCAGAAATGAACAAAATGGAATCCTCTAGATTTGAACACAGAAAATAAGAATTAAGACACTTAGCGTTAGGGCGAATGCGGCGCTCTAGCCAACCACGCTACCCAGCCCTGCAGCAGAAGTGAAAATAGGCAATAATAATAATTGGGAGGTTCAAATTGAATTTAATTTTTAATTGAGGGGATCCACAGGATATTCACATAACGATTGAAAGATTTCGATTGAAGATTACATTTAAATGTATTGCAAAAAATTTATTGATTTTTGATATTTTTTAAAAAAGCAATTAATAATAAAGAATATATAATATACGAACATAGCTTTTTTCCCCTAAGGAATTCACGCCTATTTAGCTGACTATTTCCAGAAAAAAAAATTCGAAATGGGCAAATTTTTCGTTTATTACGGAATTATGTGTCAAAAAAAGAAATATACATTAGGCATTATTTTAAAGTAAACTATAAGTTTTATGAAAGAGAACAAAAATTTCGATACTGATAAATATTTTAAATGAATCTCTCAGAAATGCATTGAATGCATTTTATCATCTTAATCTGACATAACATATATAGTTATTTAATTTTGAAAATTATATAAAGAAGAATTGACGATAAAATAAATCTTTCACTCGCATTTTTTTTTTTTTTTTACTCTCCAAACTTACTGATTTCCCCCTGTTTAAGGCAGAATTTTTTTAGTGTATCTCTTGAGTTAGATGCGGTACAAGGCGAAAAAGGTCAAATATTTTTGGCGCAAAGCTAATTTTCGACGCCAATGTTTGGCTAAATGTAAAATCGCGTATTTTAAATTATTTTAAAAATCATTGCCTTCTTTTTAAGGGCATAATTTTTACGTTAATGCTCTCAAACATCACCAACTATTTGCAAAAATAACGTACTTTGAAATAAAAAATGTACAAATTACTACTTTTTAATTTATTTCTCAGAAAAACATCAGTCTACGAAAATCACAAAATGTTTTTTTAAAATCCGTAATTTTGAAGCAATTTTTTCAATCTTCGTATATGTTACGGATAACATTACTGTACACAAGGAAAAAAAGTTTTGTGAGATAACCTTCATAAATGACGAAGTTATTCAATGTGAAGTAAAAATTGGGACTACTTTTAAAAATTCTTTAAAAAAAAGTTTAGGGAATTTTATTTTTTAAATGAATGGATCTAAAAGAGAAAGGCTTGAAGTTAATTAGTGTAGAATATCGATTTAATAATACGAAAAGTAATTCATACCCAACGATTTAGAAATAATTTTCATAAAAACGCATCAGTTTTAACACTGTATTAAAAAATTCGAAAAAAGTAGAAAATATCGTTATTTTACAAAAGAAATTATACCGTGCCGTGGCGAAATAAATGATCTTTCCGATTCTGTAGTTATTTTTAGTCTAATTTCGACACCGAAAGTTAGATGACCATTTTAATATGGTGGAAAAAGTAAGATTACCGCTCGGCCGAAACGGAAGGGAAGTTCCACCAAGTAAACAACCGGCAGGAGTAAAACAATTAGGCGTTTTAAGGTTTTAATTAATATCTTTTTAACTAATTACAATATCGGAATATAAATGGGCAATGCGGTTTCCCCGGAAAGCATTGTTTAGTAAAAAAAAAGTTTGTTTTTTTTCTATAAAATTCTTTAAAGAAATATAGTTTTTTCCCGGAAACGAAACTGTAGCATTTTTAAAAATAGTTGTATGCTGAAAAAAGAACAGAAAGTATAAATTTTTCAAATAACAAAATTTCACTACTATTTTAATTCTTGAAGTAAAATTGTGAGAATTTTTTGAAATATTCGACACGGGGAAAAAGTTTCATGCAATTACGTATTATTTTAAAGTAAACTATAAGTTTTATGAAAAAGAACAAAAATTTCGATACTGATAAATATTTTAAATGAATCTCAGAAATGCATTGAATGCATTTTAATTTTAAAAAAATATATTAATTTAAATCCATTATCAATAAATACTAATAAAAAAAATTCTACAGATAGCTCTTGAAACGTTTGGATGTTTGATTAAACATATATAAGTGTTAAAAATCCACTTTTGGGAGAAAACCTAGTTAAATGATAACATTCACTGAAAAAAACCATTCAAAAAGAAAAAAAATACTATTTGATAAAAACATTTAACTTTTTTAATTTTAATTTTATAGTTTTTCATTCCACTCTGTGTTAAAATTATTTAAACACGTATCTGCGAAAAAAAGTATATTATACAAAACTAACTTATTAATTATTTTTAATAAAATTGATTAAAATTGCTCATTTAGCAATTAATTGTGACATACCATTTGCTTACATAATGGCAGCACTGAAAATGAAATAAATTTCAGATCACTGGGGATGCAGCAAGTGAATTCAATCATTGAAGAAGAGAGAATTAATTTACGGGTGGGAAAAATAAGCAGAAATGAACAAAATCGAATTGTTGAAAAAGATAGAAATTACTTTGAATGATTAAAAACCAGAAAAAAACCTTTTTGAAGGCACAAAAAAATGAAAAGTGCATTAAAATAACAGAGGATCATGTTAAAATAAGTATTTATCAGTAAAATTAATTTACGTGGGAAAAATTAGCAGAAATGAAAAAAAAGAGATCCCCCGATTTGAATTCGAAGAGACACGATCTGCTTTACGGTGTAAATGAAGCGAAGCGCTATCCGCTGTGCTACCGGGACCCTTAGCGAAAAATGAAAATAGGCAACAATAATGAATGGGAGGACGAAAAAGTAATTTTTTCACTCGCAATTTTTTTTTTACTCGCCAAAGTTACTGATTTCCCCCTGTTTAAGGCAGAATTTTTTTAGTGTATCTCTTGAGTTAGATGCGGTTGAAGGCGAAACAGGTCAAATGTCTTTGGCGCAGAGCTAATTTTCGATGCCAATGTTTGGCTAAATGTAAAATCGCGTATTTTAAATTATTTTAAAAATCATTACCTTCTTTTTAAGGGCATAATTTTTACGTTAATGCTCTCAAACATCACCAACTATTTGCAAAAATAACGTATTTTGAAATAAAAAATGTACAAATTACTACTTTTTAATTTATTTCTCAGAAAAAAAACAGTTTACGAAAATCCCAAAATGTTTTTTAAAATCCGTAATTTTGAAGCAATTTTTTCAATCTTCGTAAATGTTACGGATAATATTACTGTACACAAGGAAAAAAGGTTTTGTGAGATAACCTTCATAAATGACGAAGTTATTCAATGTGAAGTAAAAATTAAGACTACTTTTAAAAAATTCTTTAAAAAAAAAGGTTTTGTGAATTTTATTTTTTAAATGAATGGATCTAAAAGAGAAAGGCTTGAAGTTAAATATTGTAGAATATCGATTTAATAACACGAAAAGTAATTCATACCCAATGATTTAGAAATAATTTTTATAAAAACGCATCAGTTTTAACACTATTGTAAAAAATTCGAAAAAAATAGAAAATATCGTTATTTTACAAAAAACATTATACCGTGTCGTGGCGAAATAAATGATCTTTCCGATTCTGTAATTATTTTTTGTCTAATTTCGACACCGAAAATTAGATGACAATTTTAATATGGTGGAAAATGTAAGATTACCGCTTGGCTGAAACGGAAGGGAAGTTCCACCAAGTAAACAACCGGCAGGAGTAAAACAATTAGGCATTTTAAGGTTTTTAATTAATATCTTTTTAACTAATTACAATATCGGAATATAAATGGGCAATACGGCTTCCCCGGAAAGCATTGAATTCTAAAAAAAAAAGTTGTTTTTTTTCTATAAAATTCTTTAAAGAAAGATAGTTTTTTCCCGGAAACGAAACTGTAGCATTTTTAAAAATAGTTGCATGCTGAAAAAAGAACAGAAAGTATAAATTTTTCACATTACATAATTTCACTTTTATTTTAATTCTTGAAGTAAAATTGTGAGAATTTTTTGAAATATTCGACACGGGGGAAAAAAGTTTCATACAATTACGCATTATTTTAAAGTAAACTATAAGTTTTATGAAAGAAAACAAAAATTTCGATACTGATAAATATTTTAAATGAATATCAGAAATGCATTGAATGCATTTTAATTTACAAAAAATTTCACTGAAAAAAACATTCAAAAAGAAAATAATACTATTTGATAAAAACATTTAATTTTTTTAATTTTAATTTTATAGTTTTTCATTCCACTCTGTGTTAATTAAATTATTTAAACACGTATCTGCGAAAAAAAGTATATTATAAAAAACTAACTTATTAATTATTTTCTAAAAAAAATGATGAAAATTGCTAATTTAACAATTAATTGTGACATACCATTTGCTTACATAATGGCAGCACTTAAAATGAAGTAAATTTCAGATCAGTGGGGATGCAGCAAGTGAATTCAATCATTGAAGAAGAGAGAATTAATTTACGGGGTGGGAAAAATAAGCAGAAATGAACAAAATGGAATCCTCTAGATTTGAACACAGAAAATAAGAATTAAGACACTTAGCGGTAGGGCGAATGCGGCGCTCTAGCCAACCACGCTACCCAGCCCTGCAGCAGAAGTGAAAATAGGCAATAATAATAATTGGGAGGTTCAAATTGAATTTAATTTTTAATTGAGGGGATCCACAGGATATTCACATAACGATTGAAAGATTTCGATTGAAGATTACATTTAAATGTATTGCAAAAAATTTATTGATTTTTGATATTTTTTAAAAAAGCAATTAATAATAAAGAATATATAATACGAACATAGCTTTTTTTCCCTTAGGAATTCGCGCCTATTTAGCTGACTATTTCCAGAAAAAAAAATTCGAAATGGGCAAATTTTTCGTTTATTACGGAATTATGTGTCAAAAAAAGAAATATACATTAGGCATTATTTTAAAGTAAACTATAAGTTTTATGAAAGAGAACAAAAATTTCGATACTGATAAATATTTTAAATGAATCTCAGAAATGCATTGAATGCATTTTATCATCTTAATCTGACATAACATATATGGTTATTTAATTTTGAAAATTATATAAAGAAGAATTGACGATAAAATAAATCTTTCACTCGCATTTTTTTTTTTTTTTTACTCGTTAAACTTACTGATTTCCCCCTGTTTAAGGCAGAAATTTTTAGTGTATCTCTTGAGTTAGATGCGGTACAAGGCGAAAAAGGTCAAATATTTTTGGCGCAAAGCTAATTTTCGACGCCAATGTTTGGCTAAATGTAAAATCGCGTATTTTAAATTTTTTTAAAAATCATTGCCTTCTTTTTAAGGGCATAATTTTTACGTTAATGCTCTCAAACATCACCAACTATTTGCAAAAATAACGTACTTTGAAATAAAAAATGTACAAATTACTACTTTTTAATTTATTTCTGAGAAAAACATCAGTTCACGAAAATCCCAAAATGTTTTTTAAAATCCGTAATTTTGAAGCACTTTTTTCAAGCTTCGTATATGTTACGGATAATATTACTGTACACAAGGAAAAAAGGTTTTGTGAGATTACCTTCATAAATGCCGAAGTTATTCAATGTGAAGTAAAAATTGGGACTACTTTTTAAAAATTCTTTAAAAAAAAAAATTTGGGAATTTATTTTTTTAATGAATTTATCTAAAAAAGAATGGCTTGTATTTAATTAGTGTAGAATATCGATTTAATAACACGAAAAGTAATTCATACCCAACGATTTAGAAACAATTTTCATAAAAACGCATCAGTTTTAACACTATTTTAAAAAATTCGAAAAAAAAGAAAATATCGTTATTTTACAAAAAAAATTATACCGTGTCGTGGCGAACTAAATGATCTTTCCGATTCTGTAATTATTTTTTGTCTAATTTTGACACCGAAAATTAGATGACAATTTTAATATGGTGGAAAACGTAAGATTACCACTCGGCCGAAACGGAAGGGAAGTTCCGCTAAGTAAACAACCGGCAGGAGTAAAACAATTAGGCGTTTTAAGGTTTTTAATTAATATCTTTTTAACTAATTACAATATCGGAATATAAATTTTCAATACGGCTTCCCCGGAAAATTCCCGATCTTTTGGTACCTTCCGCGACTTTCTGCGTGGTGCGGTTCGTGAGAAGATAGACGCAAATACATAGATAGATAGATAGGTAGATACGTTTGTTTAGCTTCGAATTTTAATAGTGTAGACTAGCTTTCATGGCCCGGCGTTGCATGGGCTTATACCGAGGGTATAACTTAATCCCCATGTTAATTTCCCCCTTTTATTCCAACGCCAACACTTTTGTGGGGTTTCACACGTTCGATGTGAGTGCATGTCCCGTGAGTGCGTGTCATGGCTTTGTTGTTTAACATTTTCCCTTCTCCTCACAAATTCTCGATCCTAGTACCACTGAAGACCCGCAGTGTAGGGGCGCGATGCACGTAAATTCTGTCGAGAGCACAAACGTCCTCCCATTGGTGTGGTGGTGCAGTTAGGAGAGAGGGTGCCAGCTCAGGTGTCGTCCACGTCACTTGACCATTGTTCAAAATTACGTGGACCGTCCCCAAAAGGCCTCGTGCAGCTGAAAAGTGGGACGTTAATATTCACTCAATCTTCACAAATTCAGCACTTCCAATATTATTTTCCGAAATTACTTTGATATCTTTCCTCTCCGCTTAGCCCGGCGTTGCACGGGCTTTTAACGAGTGAATAACTTCACCCTCATGGAAATTTCGTGTTTCCCTCAGGCGGATAGCACTTGTGTGTGTGTGTGTGAAAGCTCATGTGTCGTCCTCGTCATCACTTGAGCATGGTTGAAAATTTCAAGGTCCGTCACCAAAAACCCTCGAATAGGCAAACTCGCGAATTTAAAAATCACCCACTCACTTTCCAATTCTTTCCTTTTCCTGAGTGAATAACTTCATCCCCATGGAAATTTCGTGTTTAACTCAGGCCGATAGCAATTGTGTGTGTGTGTGTGAGTATGCGCGCGATGTGAGTGATTTTCATTATCATCTTGTGTCATTTAAATAACTCCTTTCCAATTTTTTTTTCTAAGTGATAACTTCATCCCGAAAATTTGTTTTCCCTCAGCGATACATTTGTGTGTTGTATGCGCGCGTGTGATGATTTCTTTAATTGTCATAAAAACTCCCTTTTTCGAAATTTGTTCTTGCGTTGGTGTGGTGTGGTAATTCTTAAAGATGGGTGAATGCTGAGGTGTCGTCCTCGTCACTTGAGCATGGTTGATAATGTCA